>LPNX010439937.1:267001-444501 GCA_001517045.1 Pseudotsuga menziesii
ATTTGGTATTCGTAAATGCCCTGTCATCCTTTTAAAATTCGGTGTGAAAACTGGAATATTGCCTTTATAACCCAAATGCATGTGAATAGAGTGGCTAGCACATGTGAATCCTGAAATGGATAATTGAAGAAAGATAAGTTTGGATGTAGATTCAACACAACATTTAGGGCCACTTCTTCCATCACTTCAAGCACGGACTGAGGAGCATCATCTAACCAGATGGCGATATTTGGATGTGTAAAGATGAACTTCTTATAGTCAATCTCCAAGCTACACTTGTTTGCAGCAACCACTTATTGATCAGTCGAATATATTCACATTCACCATTTCCACTTCTTTGGCTCACATAGCTGAGTACAAATTATCTGAACTTTTTGGCAATGAAACGCCGAACTTCACCTCGAGTGACCCATTCTCTTAATGTTCCTTGAACATTGTACATTTCATACTTACCCTCGTCATCTTCTTCATTGCCTGGATCTTCTCCCAAAATGTCTGGATCGACTTCTGCTTCATCTGATACTGACTGTGTCGAGCTTCTATGGTGTGAGCTGCTTGTTGGAGGAAGCCGATCGGTACTAAACCCTCCTTCAAATGTTGGAGACCCAGGTGTTGAAGGATCAAAATCCAGATTTTTTGAACCTCTGCCCACCGGGATTCATTATATAACATACACTTTCTTGCGCATACAAGGGCTCATAGTTAATGAAAGAAAATTTTGATGATTTTAGGTAACAAAAAGAACCCTAATGGTGAGCATACAATCATAAAACATAAAAGAAAGAAAAATTAAAAGAATAAAAACCAACCATAATAAAAAATTTAAAAATAAACAGGTGAAACAATCCTAGAGATAACAACACCATTTGGCTCCATACGAGAAACGCCGCATAATAGTACAAATCTCTAACTATTCCTGGGTTGATAATGACCTCTTTCACACTAGCCCAGATCTTATTATTAGAAAATGTGTGCGGGAGGATGAAATGACAAAAATCCTCCGAGCATGCCATGATGGACCATGTGGAGGACACTTTTCTGATAGATGGACAACATACAAAGTACTGCACTCTGGTTATTATTGGCCAAGCATTTTTAAGGATGCTTCCAAGTATGTTAAAGGATGTGATAGTTGTCAAAGAATGGGTAGACCCATGACATCATACCAAATTCCTTTACAACCTCAAGTCATGATTGAGCCTTTTGAAAAATGGGCTCTTGATTTTGCAGGACCAATCTCTCCCATGTCTCCTAAAAAGAAACATATCTTCATTTGCACATATTATGTTACCAAATGGGTAGAATCTAAAGCTTTGTTTAGGGCTACAGAGAAATTTGTAGTAGAATTCATATATGAAGATATATTTACCTGATTCGGTGTACCTAGAGAAATTGTCACAGACCAAGGTACTCAATTCACTTCCAAATTAATGCAAGAGCTCACTATGAAGTATGGTATCTGGCATTGCAAATCTTCACATTACCATCCTCAGGCTAATGGCCAGGTAGAATCAACCAATAAAGTATTAGAAGCTATTTTAACCAATACCATTCACTTACATCATAAGGATTGGGCGGATAGACTTCTAGAGGCTTGATGGGCCTATAGGATAACATGAAGAAATACTACTGGACATACCCCCTATGAGTTAGTATATGGAAAACAAGTCCTTTTACCTATTGAATTTCAAGTTAAAACCTTTCGTATGGCAACATAGTTAGGTATGGATTTGGATGAAGCACAGAAACAACAAATCCTACAGATTAATGAATTAGATGAAATTAGACAAAATGCGCTCCAAAGAACCATGCTAATACATAATCAACGAAAGCAATGGCATGATAAATTTATCAAGCAAAAGCAATTTAATGCGAGAGATTGGGCATTACTATTCGATTCATGGTTTAAAAAATTTAAAGGAAAATTAACTACCCATTGGTTGGGCCCTTATGAAGTAGTTGCATCTTTTGACAATGGTCAGTAAAAATTAAAACAATTGACGGCTCAGAAATTTCCTTTATAGTGAATGGACATAGACTTAGGCAAGTTACCACCAACCAACATCTAGACAGGATTTTGTACAAAATGTTTTACAACACAGAGAAATGGAATTGATTGAAGAGGAAGTTATTCCTACTCCTCCTGATTTGTGAAATCATTTTGGGTTATCGTCACTTGTATATATGTAGATATGTTTTTGCTTCTATGAATAAATAAGAGTCACTTATGATAAAATAAATTACATGCGACTCTTTTGCTTTCTATGTTTTTATGAATAAATTGATTCATCTAACAAGTGGTTTTGCAGTTTGATCATGGATACTTTATCTCTATAAGTAGCTCATGAAGTATTATCTGGAAAAGGTAATTACGCTCGTAAGGTATCTTAACTTTTCTTAACTTGCAGTTTGTAGTGACAATTAAGGATAACTCCTTGCATATCATTCTTAACCGCTCCTTTTATGAATCATATAGTTTTTGATATTGTGATTTAGGCATGTATATTTCTGATTTGTTACTTCGAACAGTGCTTAATAAGACCTATTTTCATTATCATTCATCTTGTGCCTATGGATTACTAGTTCATCCTATACTTGTTATCAAAACTTGTCTCTCAAATATCTCTTTGTGATAACTTGAGAGTAGGTGGAATTTTTACCTGTGGGGAACATTACTTATCTCTTTTGAAAAAGATGGATTCTAAGGTCAAAGAACAACTTTAAGTTATTCTCTTTTGACGTAATTTATGATTAAGGCCAGTATGAAAAGCTATTTGCAAGTGTATTCTGTAAAATTGAATTATGTGTTTTAGCAGGGCTTAACACACTCTAGTACCAATCAGCTTCCATATATTTAATATCATTATACAAGGAAACCTGCTGGGGTACTGAACAGGCCTACTGGCAGCGGGTCAATGCTGCATAACAACTTAAAACCAAGAAGCTCGATAAATGCAAGTAAACCCGTCGGGGTACTGAACATGCTCGCTGGCAGCGAGACTATACTTGCATGGTACCAAGATAAACCAGCCAGGGTACTGAACAGGCTTTTTGGCAGTGGGGAAATATCAGGTAAAGAGGACTGGTTAATGCACTACTATGCACATGATTCGTAAAATAATGATCATATACATGATTTTTTCAAAAAAATATAAATATAATGTTAAGGCCCATTATCTTTACTGTCACTTGAGAATCGATGTAAGTTGGGCTTGGCCCTGGCCATCTAATTCAATCAATACCTAGGATGTTATTATCCTATAAATGGGACCCATAGTTACATCTCTCACACACTGTGTGGTAAACTCAAAGTATTTTATGATGACAATATATCTTTACAATGAGGCATAGATTCCTAGTTTTTCCTATGGCATTCTTTTGATTATATTATTGTCTCTTTATATGGTCTTTCTAAGCATTGTTATTTTTCATAAATATACATATCTAAATCACTTTCCTTTACTAGTCAAATTTTCTTTTCTTTATAAAACAATAACAACATACTCACACTTTTTATTATCCGAAATAAACTATTATTCTCCTTTGCATGAGGACATGCCATATCTTTGGTTTGGGGAAGGATTAGGAAGATTCGTAACAAAATATTTGTCTGCTTTTATCTTTTTTTGTTTATCTCTTACAAATGTTAAAGTGTTTTCAGGTTACAGCATGAAGCATGTTTTTACAAAAAAAAAACAAATCATTCAATCAATATGAAGGATTTAATGGAAGACTTTACGAAGGATCTGAATAATGGTTTAGATGATGGTCTGAATGAGATATTGTGGTATTATAGCATGAATGATTAAAATTTGTTTGATTACAGTCTGAATAGTTTAATTTTTGTATGAATGCTTTGACCTTAAAATTTCTTTTGTTATCATTTTTATGTTAGCATCTTTTTATTTAAATACACATGAAAACTATTTTTCTTGTTAACTAAGAATGTTATTTATGCATTTGTGATATATGTTCAAGCTATCCAAAGTATTACTTTGGACATGGTTGAACTAACTATAAACTTTATAAATTTATTTATTAAACGCATATGCTTGTTAAATGACACACATCTTGAGTTTTGCTATAATAGCATGGTCTCCTAAGAAATCCAAATCTTTTACTATTCCATCATTTATTTTTTCTTACTTCTATTTTCTTACACCTTCTATCTTATAAATCTTATATCATAAACATTGAACAAATGTTGAATTATTTTTGAACATGACAAGCTACTAAAATAAGATTGGAAAAATATTTTCTATTTTGACATAAAATAAATATTCTTCTATAAGATTAAAGTTTAAATTATTTCCTTCATTCATCAAGTAGAAGGCAGTTACTAGCGCAACTTTTTCGTTCTTCCTTAATCATTTTTTTTTTGCTCAGTGGGACCTGGCATTTCTCTAGTTTGGGGGAATGTTGAGCCTCATTTTGTTATCATTTTTGGTGATTAAATAACACATTTAAACACATATTTTATTATCTTTAGTATATTTTATGTCTTGCAGATCCTTATTTCAGCACAAGGTAAGAAAAAATTTGATGTTATTTCAACTTTGGTTATTAATATGATTTTATGATTTTATTAACTCAAAATTATATTATTTAAATCATATTTAATGTATTATTTGATTGTATATTTGTTTGCAGATCTTATAGTTCGTTTGGGAAAATTAACACCAAAACGCATTCAGCCTTCCTTTCACAACATATGTCCAGCTCACGATCCAACTTAGTGTTCAGCTCCCCCATCAGCCTACGCCCTGTTAACATCCAATATTAGGAATTAAATGTTCAAGAAGTCTGCAAACCATTTTGTTGACAACGTGCCCAAGTGATAGAATAATCAACAATCTAGAAGGATCGCTAGTGCATTGATTTCGCCATCCTGTTTTCATTGCTCAGGCATTCAAAGGAGGGAACGTTCTAGAGGATTGTCACTGTCACAATGTTGTTGCTTACTACCATGTCACCAGCCTACGCATTCAATTGAAGAAGCACCCTCATTCTAGAAACCTATCATGTGTGCTCTTCCCTATTCACCATGACGCCATGTTTTCCCTAGATCCAAACCAACATATCCAGCTCATGGCTCAGTGTTCCATTCAGCTTACCGATCAACTGGCTCATTAGCCTGTGCGTTGTCCATAACATGTTTTGGGTATTTAAACATGAAATAGCCTGCAACTGACTAATAATCCATGTGTCTAGATCGCACACCAGCTTGCAAACTCATACGCTCGCGCTAATGAGGGACCTGCATTCTAGAATCCTGTTGTTGTGTACAAGCCTGCGTTCAACATCAGTCCATCCTCCACACTAAGGAAGGGATCATCGCCACATCAAGCACGCTGAGGGAGGCATGTTAACGCTAAAGAAGAAACAAACTCGCCACATTATGCCATGATCGCACTGAAGAAGGAAGACGTCCATGCGTTGGTTGCTGATCAATTATGTTCCTTTAAAGATTGACTAAAATTAGAGAGCAGTCGACCCTCCTTTAAAGATTGGCTAAAATTAGAGAGCAGTCGACCCTCCTTTAAAGATTGACTAAAATTAGAGAGCAGTCGACCTTTAGGGTCGACTTGCTCATCTCTCATGAAAACCATATATATCAGTCTCTGAATACAGAGTAGAGTTAGTTAGTCAAGAGAGTTAGAGAAGTATTTTGTTAAGCAGTTCATAAACATTGTAATTTTGTTTCTGAAGTTGAATAAAGAGTTGTATGCATTGCTTTTGAAGATTGTGTTTGAGTAGGAATTAGCAGGAAACACCCCTGATTGTTGAGAGGGCTCCTCATCAACTATAGGTTCACTTATTTGTTTAATTTATTTATTTCTTTTCTATTTTATCTAGTCTAGTTTAATTTCCAGTTTGTTTTCATTAGATAGTAGTAAATGTTATTTTATTTCCTGTATTTCATTAGCTTAGTTTTATTTTAGCAGTTAAACAAGTAGATGTGTGTATAGATTTTCTTTCAGTTATTTGTTTTCAGTCATTTGTTTTCAGTTATTTGCTTTCAGTTATTTTATTTATAGTCATTTCATTTCAGTATTGCTTCCAGTTTTTATTTTCCAAACATATAAAATAGTTTTCTTTCATTTGAATTCAGTCTTGTTTATTTATTTCCTGTTATGAATTTGCTTATATAAAATAGTTTGTTTTCATTTAGATTTAGTTCTGTTTATTTACTTCTTGTCATGAATTTTCTTAAGTTAATTTCTAGTTTGTTTAAATTAATTTCTAGCTTATTAATTAGTTTAATATGCAATGCTTTATTCTTGTTTAAGAGTTAGTTTGAAGTTAATTTGCTGATTAAATAGGTTTGTTTATTGATTCCATGCATTAGGTTTAGATCTACATAACTTCAGCTAAAGAATTAGTTCATTTAGGTTAGTTTTTACCATTTTCAACTATACAGACCGCCATTCAGATCGTCTGTCCAGTCTGCCATTCAGTCACGCCTTACAGACCTACTGTTCAGTCTATCATTTAACCCTTGCTTCTGTTTTTAGTGTTTTTTTATGTATTTTCAGATTGTTTCTAGTTTTTTTTGTTAATATTTGGATTATGTTTGTAGTTGGTAGTTTTATTTAAGCATTACAATTAAATTTTGATTGTTTTAGGTTATTGATTAAAGTTTTATTATTCTTTTTTTATTTTTGTTTTCACCTTAACTCAAATATGGATTAAGTTGTTATTATTTCTTGGATATTAAACACTGATTTTTTTTTACTATTGTTTTATGTCATGATTATCTTTGTTTGCATATAGAGTTTAGGGTTAGATGTATTATTTTTAAGAGGAAGTAAGATTATTTATAATCATAGGAATCATTCTTGTTTTTGGTATGTATTTATTGAAGAATAGAGTTTAAATATCTTTATTAAGTTTTCTACTTGCTTCTATTTATTATCTTTATTAAGTTTTCTACTTGCTTCTTTCAAAGTTTTATTCATTAAGTTTCCTACTTGCTTTTTCAGTTTTCTATTCTTTGTAAGATTAGTTGTCTTTTTACCCCAGCCTTCCGCATAAGGAGTAGTTAGTTGGTTATTTGTCAGTTCAGTTGTTATAATTATTTTTATGTATGAGTTAGTGTCTGAGGTTATAAGTATTATTGTTTATATCTTTATTTTTAGTAGTTGTTTAAAATTTGATATTCCAGTCTAGTCCGATTATTCAGATAGCCTTAGGAGTTTGACTCGGTTTTGTGAAAGTATCAAGAATACTGCAAACCTAAAAATTCTCGACATGATATATTCAAGATACAACAACTTGAAGATGAAAGCCTAGAGGATTATCTCAAAAGGTTCATTTATACACTTCATAAATCAAAGTATCACGACCTTCGAGAAGATGCAGTATGCACACTTTTTCTCAAAGGAATCTTCGAGGACTTGTTAGAGAGTCTTAATCTCATGGAAGTCGATGATATTTCTCATAAGACCTTTGCACAGATCGGTGAGATGTGTAAAAATAATTCTAGAAGTAGGGGGAAAGTTGGGAAAAACTTTCGAGAGCCTTATAGTATAAATGTAAGAGGAAACATTCCTAGTTCAGGAGGGGTTACAAGGATGGAATTGTTGGAGACATTTACCACCATACACACTCTTTTTGGTTAAATTGGCCTAGTTAAACCACTATCCTAAGTATAATTGACATTAATTGACATCAGTGGAGCATTAATTGACATCATCTAGTCACACCCATGCCTACCTTCAATCAAGGAGGCTAACTTAGCCTTCTCCTACATTCAGGGAGGCTAACTAGAGCACCCCGGGGGTGATCTGAGTGATATTAATGCACCTAATTGCTAACTGGTAGTTACAATCAATTAAACAAGTCAGTTAAGGTGCCTACTCTCATTAAATATATTATTTAATGATTATTTAATGAACTGGAGTCAACAGGGGCACCTCCACCAACTTCTGATGTGCAGCTCAACTTCAGTTAACCTCATCGAGGTTCTTTGGAGTTAGTGTAGCACTACCTCTTGATGGTTGGTGAGCTATGACATGTGTTTGATCTCTTTCAGTTCAGACTCAGTCATTTATTGCACTCTGAATTCAGTTAGGGTTAGTTGAGTCAATTAGGGTTTTGGTCAGTGGTTAACTGAGTGTGAACCATGGCTTACAGTCAGTTAAGCTAGACTCACTCATTCAATTCGAATGACCTCCTAAGAAATTCGAATTGTCTCTTCATTCATGCTTGTAGCATGTCATTGTAATTGTAATCATTCAATTCTTTATGTGATTATTGAGTGGCTACTATTCCTGTAGACTGATTACGCCATTTCATGAGTTATTTGTTGATTATTCTTTGATGAGATTGATGCTTTGTTCCTAGATCAATAGACAAGATTAATAGGAATTGGGTAACCTATTGGAAAATTTTAAGACTGACATATTAGGAGCCATGGGTTCTCAATTAGATGCTTTACAAGCCAAGAAAAGGAAAGATGAATAATAGGAAGAAATGAGTATTTTTTTCCAAGGTGTAGAACAAAACATCCCCAAAAGGAATGTTCATTAAACAATATCTCTATATGTCACATCTGTACAGAGGAGCATCCAACATATAACTGTCCATCTTTTCCGATTGCAAGCCATCTATAAGAGTGGGGATGTAGGTGAAACATCTAGGATGCCTCCTTGGAAATCTAGAGATCAACCAGCATACCAAAGTTTTCCACCACAATCATCCACCCTATTACTCTCCATACCAACAACCCCAACAATGGAACAATCCTAGTTGGCAGAGTTAGCCACCTCAGTATCCTCCTCCTCAATTTACACAACAACAATATTCATCACAAGGGTGGAGAGGACAACCATACCCTTAGTCACAACCTATCCCTCCACCTAATCATCCTTATCCTCAACATCAACCAAATTTCCAACAGCAATTGCCTGGATTTTTACCTCCAGTTCCTCTCATTGCACAACAACCTCATCAATTCCAGAATACAAATCCTCCATGACCGACATTATTACCTACACAACCGATACCTAACCCTAATAATAAACCAACTCAAGCACTTAACAATATTGAGTTGCAAACTCTTCCATCCTACCTTGTTTCGACTGTACCTATACATGAGATTCAATTATGGTCTTGAAGAGTTGTTAATGATAAACCTAGAACATCAGTCGTCATTTGTGAGGAAAACAAAGAAGAAGAAGATTCAAATGAACCCATGAATGAACCCATGAATGTGAACATTCCAAAAGTTCCAGTACCCACCCATCCTCCGCAAGAACCTATTTAGGAACAAAGAATTCCTCCATTTCCAGCAAGATTAGTAAAAAAAAAATTCGTAGTTCATTCTAAGTATGATATCTTGAATGAATTAAAGAATATCTATGTCAAAATCCCATTATTGCAAGCTATTAAAGATATACAATTTACAGTAAGGTAATAAAGAAATTATGCATTAAATGCCTAGGGAAGAAAAAAAAGACCCCCTTACAATTCATGTCATAGGAGAAATGTCTGAATATATGTCAGATCAGTCCCAGATTGCAAAATATACAAATCCAGGAGCCCCAGTAGTGACTGTAATTATAAATAATACCACCATATATAACACATTAATCGATTTAAGAGCAGCCATCAATATGATGACCACCGCAGTTTTAGAATCTTTACAGTTGGGACAATTTCTTCGACCTACCCCTTCCATCTTGGAACTAGCAGACCGTACTATGGTAAATCCTGTTGGAGTACTAGATGACATTATTGTATCGATAGCTTCATGGGAATACCCATTCAAATTTATGGTCATAGAATCAAAGGATCCTTCTAAAGGACATCCAATTATCTTGGGAAGACCATGGTTAGCTACTGCCAAAGCTTTTATAGGATGCATGGATGGGGAGATGACCATTTCCAATGGGTTGCCTACCCAAAGACTTATTTTATATCCCCCATCACAACCAGTAAATGAAAATTCATGGTGGTTAAATTGTTCCTTTGGGGAAGAAAATTTTCATGAACTTTCCTTTCCTAGTGATTTCTCCTGGGCATTGCAGGAGCAGACTACTGAGAATGTATTGAATCGGTTTATTTCCTCCACCACTAGTATAGATTTTCCTCAGTCATTTCCTAAATTTGATCAAATCTTTGTAGATGAGTTTCATGAAACTATGGCTCTCTCGATGTTTACAGAAACACCTTGTGTCTTCACAATCGAAAAGCATATGGGACCTTTCACAATACCTTGTGAAGTCGGCCCTGAAAAATTTCTAAACATAAATGCAGGTTAAAGTGAATATCAACAAGCTCAACTACTTAAGGTTCTTAAAAAACAAGCTGGAGCATTCGCATCGGGATACAATGATATGAAGGGTATACACCCTAACACTTGTATTCACCACATTTATATGGATCCAAATATACCACCTGTAAGAAAACGTCAGAGGAGGATGAATCCTTCTTTGAAGGATATAGTAAAAGAAGAATTACAAAAACTCCTTACCACTGGTTTCATCTATCCTATTTTCGATAGCAAATGGGTGTCTCCTCTAGTGGTAGTTCCAAAGAAATTTACAGGGAAATGGCGTATTTGTGTTGATTTTAGGGAACTGATCAAAGCCACTCTTAAAGACTACTTTACTTTGCCATTTATTGACCAAGTATTAGATACCTTGTCAGGTAAGCAGCATTTCTCCTTTCTTGATGGATATAATGGATACAATCAGATC
The DNA here is from genome assembly GCA_001517045.1 of Pseudotsuga menziesii. NCBI lineage: Eukaryota > Viridiplantae > Streptophyta > Pinopsida > Pinales > Pinaceae > Pseudotsuga > Pseudotsuga menziesii. The sequence goes on from LPNX010439937.1 coordinate 277,705, forward strand.
CTAATAGCACCTGAAGATCAGGATAAGACCAATTTTACATGTCCTTGGGGGACATTTGCTTATCGTGTTTTTTCATTTGGCTTATGTAATGCACACACTACTTTTCAGCAAGCAGTCTTAGGCATCTTTTCTAATCTTATGCATGACTGTGTTGAGGCATACATGGATGATTTTATAGCCTATGGTAATACTTTCCAAGAATCTCTTGACAACCTCGAGAAAGTTTTGATCCGATGTCAAGAGACAAACTTAGCTCTTAGTCATGAAAAGTGTAAAATGTTACTAACAGAAGGTATAGTTTTAGGACACCATATTTATTCTCAAGGAAGTAAGGTAGACCCTGCTAAGATCGAAGTAATAGTTGGCCTTCCCTCTCCAAAAAACCAAAAGGAGGCGAGAATATTTTTGGGTCATGCAGGCTATTATCGCCGTTTTATTGAAAATTTTACAAAGATAGCTGCACCAATGTTTAAATTGCTCATAAAAGATGTAGAATTCCAATGGACAGAATCTTTTCAAAATGCTTTTGAGAGTTTAAAAGCCAAACTATCAGTAGCACCAATACGTAGGGGCCCTGAATAGAACCTTCCCTTTCATATATCTACTAATGCTTCCGATACAACCATAGGAGGAGTCCTAGACCAAAAATAAGGACAAACACCTTATCCCATTTATTTTATCAGCAAAAATCTTTCTCCTGCCGAATTAAACTATACCGTTACTGAAAAAGAATTTTTGGCAGTAGTCTATTCTATTAATAAATTCTGCCATTATATTACAGGGTACGAAGTTTTTGTGCACACCGATCACTCTGCCATTAGATTCTTAATGTATAAAACTATTACCAATGGTAGAGTTACCCGATGGCTTCTCCTATTACAATAATTTAATATTACTGTCATTGATCGACCTGGTAAAGAAAACTTAGTAGCAGATTTTCTTTCTCGTATAAAACACGATAGTGATACTAAACCTATTGATGATACTTTTCCTAATGAACATCTGTTTTCTGTATCTGTTCAAACCCCTTGGTTTGCTGATATTGCAAACTATCTAGCGACTGGAAAAGTACCACACCATTTGGCTCCATACGAGAAACATTGCATAATAGTACAAAGCTCTAACTATTCTTGGGTTGATAATGACCTCTTTCACACTGGCCCAGATCTTATTATTAGAATATGTGTGCGGGAAGATGAAATGACAAAAATCCTTCAAGCATGCCATTATGGACCATGTGGAGAACACTTTTCTAATAGACGGACAACATAGAAAGTACTGCACTCTGGTTATTATTGGCCAAGCATTTTTAAGGATGCTTCCAAGTACGTTTAAGGATGTGATAGTTGTCAAAGAATGGGTAGGCCCATGACATCATACCAAATGCCTTTACAACCTCAGGTCATGATTGAGCCTTTTGAAAAATGGGCTCTTGATTTTGTAGGACCAATCTCTTCCATGTCTCGTAAAAATAAATATATCTTGGTTTGCACATATGATGTTACCAAATGGGTAGAAGCTAAATATTTGTTTAGGGCTACAGAGAAATTTGTAGTAGAATTCATATATGAAGAAATATTTACCCGATTCGGTGTACCGAGAGAAATTGTCACAGACCAAGGTACTCAATTCACTTCCAAATTAATGCAAGAGCTCACTACGAAGTATGGTATCTGACATTGCAAATATTCACCTTACCATCCTCAGGCTAATGGTCAGGTAGAATCAACCAATAAAGTATTAGAATCTATTTTAACCAAGACCATTCACTTACATCATAAGGATTGGGCGGATAGACTTCCAGAGGCTTTATGGGCCTATAGGATAACATGGAGAAATACTACTGAACATACCCCCTATGAGTTAGTATATGGAAAACAAGTCCTTTTACCTATTGAATTTCAAGTTAAAACCTTTCGTATGGAAGCACAATTAGGTATGGATTTGGACGAAGCACAGAAACAATGAATCCTACAGATTAATGAATTAGATGAAATTAGATAGGATGCGCTCCAAAGAACCATGCTAATACATAATCAACGAAAGAAATGGCATGATAAATTTATCAAGCAAAAGCAATTTAATGTCGGAGATTGGGCATTACTATTCGATTGATGGTTTAAAAACTTTAAAGGAAAATTAACTACCCGTTGGTTGGGCCCTTATGAAGTAGTTAGATATTTTGACAATGGATCAGTAAAAATTAAAACAATTGATGGCTCAGAAATTTCCTTTATAGTGAATGGACATAGACTTAGGCTTTACCACCAACCAACATCTAGACAGGATTTCATACAAAATGTTTTACAGCACAGAGAAATGGAATTGATTGAAGAGAAAGTTATTCCTCCTCCTCCTGATCCGTGAAATCATTTTGGGTTATTGTCACTTGTATATATGTAGATATGTTTTTGCTTCTATGAATAAATAAGAGTCACTTTTGATAAAGTAAATTACATGCGACTCTTTTGCTTTCTATGTTTTTATGAATAAATTGAATCATCTAACAAGTGGTTTTGCAGTTTAATCATGGATACTTTATCTCTATAAGCAACTCATGAAGTATTATTTGGAAAAGGTAATTACGCTGGTAAGGTATCTTAACTTTTCTTAACTTGCAATTTGTAGTGACAATTAAGGATAACTCTTTGCATATCATTCTTAACCGCTCCTTTTATGATTCAAATAGTTTCTGATATTTTGATTCAGGCATGTATATTTTTGATTTGTTATTTCGAAGTGTGCTTGATAAGACCTATTTTCATTATCATTCATCTTGTGCCTATGGATTACTAGTTCATCCTATACTTGTTATCAAAACTTGTCTCAGCAAATATCTCTTTGTGATAACTCGAGAGTAGGTGGAATTTTTACCTGTGGGGAACATTACTTATCTCTTTTGAAAAAGATGGATTCTAGGGTCAAAGAACAACTTTAAGTTATTGTCTTTTGATGTAATTTATGATTAAGGCTAGTATGTAAAGCTATTTGTAAGTTTATTCTGTAAAATTGAATTATGTGTTTTAGCAGGGCTTAACATGCTCTAGTACCCATCGGCTTCCATATATTTAATATCATTATACAAGGAAAACCCGCCGGGGTACTGAAAAGGCCTTCTGGGAGTGGGTCAATGCTACGTAACAAGTTAAAACCGGGAAGCTCGATAAATGCAAGTTAACCCGTAGTGGTACTAAACATGCTCGTTGGTAGCGGGACTATACTTGCATGGTACCAATATAAACCCGCCAGGGTACTGAACAGGCTTGCTGGTAGCGGGAAAATATCAGGTAAAGAGGTCTGGTTAATGCACTACTATGCACATGATTCGTAAAAAATGATCTTATACATGAAATTTTTCAAAAAAATATAAATAAAATGTTAAGGCCCATTATCTTTACTGTCACTTGAGAATCGCTGTAAGTTGGGCTTGACCCTGGCCATCTAATTCAATCAATACCTAGGATGTTATTATCCTAGAAATGGGACCCATAGTTACATCTATCACACACTCCGGGGTAAACTCAAAGTATTTTATGATGACAATATATCTTTACAATGAGGCATAGATGCCTAGTTTTTCCTATGGAATTCTTTTGATTATATTATTGTCTTTTTATATGGTCTTTCTAAGCACTGTTATTTTTCATAAATATACATATCTGAATCACTTTCCTTTACTAGTCAAATTTTCTTTTCTTTATAAAACAATAACAACATACTCGTACTTTTTATTATCTGAAATAAACTATTCTTCTCCTTTGCATGAGGACATGCCATATCTTTGGTTTGGGGGAGGATTAGGAAGATTCAGAACAAAATATTTGTCTACTTTTATCTTTTTTTGTTTATCTTTGACAAATGTTAAAGTGTTTTTAGGTTATAGCATGAAGCATGTTTTTCCAAAAAAAAACAAATCAATCAATCAATATGAAGGATTTGATGGAAGACTTTACAAAGGACTTGAATAATGGTTCAAATGATGGTCTAAATGAGAGATTGTGGTATTATAGCATGAATGATTAAAATTTGTCAACCAAATTTTTTTTTTGAAAATAGTTTTATTTTTGTATGGATGCTTTGACCTTAAAATTTCTTTTGTTATCATTTTTTTGTTAGCATCTTTTTATTTAAATACACATGAAAACTATTTTTCTTGTTAACCAAGAATGTTATTTATGCATTTGTGATATATGTTTAAGCTGTCCAAAGTATTACTTTGGACATGGTTGAACTAACTATAAACTTTATAAATTTATTTATCAAATGCATATGCTTGTTAAATGACACACATCTTGAATTTTGCTATAATAGCATGGTCTCCTAAGAAATCCAAATCTTTTACTATTCCATCATTTATTTTTTCTTACTTCTATTTTCTTACACCTTCTATCTTATAAATCTTATATCATACCATTGAACAAATGCTGAATTATTTTTTAACATGACAAGCTACTAAAATAAGACTCGTAAAATCTTTTCTATTTTGACATAAAATAAATATTCTTTTATAAGATTAAAGTTTAAATTATTTCGTTCATTTGCCAAGTAGAAGACAGTTACTAGCGCAACTTTTCCTTCTTGCTTAATCATTTTTTTTTGCTCAGTGGGACCTGGAATTTCTCTGGTTTGGGGGAATGTTGAGCCTCATTTTGTTATCATTTTTGGTGATTAAATAACACATTTAAACACATATTTTATTATATTTAGTATATTTTATGTCATGCAGATCCTTATTTCAGCACAAGGTAAGAACAAATTTTATGTTATTTCAACTTTGGTTATTAATATCATTTTTATGATTTTATTAACTCAAAATTATATTATTTAAAGCATATTTAATGTATTATTTGATATGTATATTCGTTTGCAGACCTTATAGTTGTTTGGGCAAATTCACACCAAAACGCATTCAACCTTCCTTTCGCAACATATGTCCAGCTCACGATCCAGCTTGGCGTTTAGCTCTCCCATCAGCCTACGCGCTATTAACATCCAATATTAGACATTAAATGTCGAAGAAGTCTGCAAACCATTTTGTTGACCACGTGCCCAGGTGATAGCATAATCAACTATCTAGAAGGATCACCGGTGCATTGATTTCGCCATCCTATTTTCGCTGCTCACGCATTCAAAGGAGGGAACGTTCTAGAGGGTTGTCATTGTCATGATGTTGTTGCTTACTACCACGTCACCAGCCTACACTTTGAATTGAAGAAGCACCCTCATTCTAGAAACCTATCGTGTGTGCTCTTCCCTGTTCACCACGATGCCATGTTTTCCCTAGATCGAAACCAACATATCCAACTCATGGCTCAGTGTTCCGTTTAGCTCGCCGATCAACTCACTCATCAAGCTGTGCGCTGTCCATAACTGGTTTTGGGTATTTAAACATGAAACAGCCTGCAACTGACTCATCATCCACGCGTCTGGATCGCACACCAGCTTGCAAAATCACATGCTCACGCTAATGAGGCACAAGGATTCTAGAATCCTGTTGTTGTGTACAAGCCTGCGTTCAACATCAGTCCATCCTCCATGCTAAGGAAGGGATCATCGCCACATCAAGCACGCTGAGGGAGGCATGTTCACGCTAAATAATGAGCGAACTCGCCACATTATCCCACGATCGCGCTGAAGAAGGAAGACGTCCATGCGTTGGTTGTTGATCAATTATGTGCCTTTAAAGATTGACTAAAATTAGAGAGCAGTTGACCTTTAAGGTCGACTTGCTCATCTCTCATGTAAACTATATATATATCAGCCTCTGAATACAGAGCAGAGTTAGTTAGTTAGTCAAGAGATTTAGAGAAGTATTTTTTTAAGTAGTTCATAAACACTGTAATTTTGTTTCTGAAGTTGAATAAAGAGTTGTATGCATTGCTGTTGAAGATTGCGTTTGAGTAGGAGTTAGCAGGAAACACCCCTGATTGTTGAGAGGGCCCCTCATCAACTAGAGGTTCATTTCTTTGTTTAATCTATTTCTTTCTTTTTTGTTTTATCTAGTCTAGTTTAATTTCCAGTTTGTTTTCATTAGATAGTAGTAAATGATATTTTATTTCCTGTATTTCATTAGCTTATTTTTATTTCAACAATTAAACAAGTAGATGCATGCATAACTTTGCTTTCACTCATTTGTTTTTAGTCATTTTTTTTTAGTTATTTGCTTTTAGTTATTGTATTTACAGTCATTTCATTTCAGTATTGCTTTCAGTTTTTATTTTCCAAACATATAAAATAGTTTGCTTTCAATTGAATTCAGTCTTGTTTATTTATTTCCTGTTATGAATTTGCTTATATAAAATATTTTTCTTTCATTTAGATTCAGTTCTATTTATTACTTCTTGTCATGAATTTGCTTAAGTTAATTTCTAGTTTGTTTAAATTAATTTCCATCTTATTAATTAGTTTAATATGCAATGCTTTCTTTTTGTTTAAGAGTTAGTTTGAAGTTAATTTGCTGATTAAATAGGTTTGTTTATTGATTCCATGCATTAGGTTAGATCTGCATAACTTCAGCTGAAGAATTAGTTCACTTAGGTTAGTTTTTACCATTTTCAATTGTATGGACTGCCATTTGGACCGTTTGTCCAGTCTGCCATTCAGTCACCCCTTACAGACCTACTGTTCAGTCTATCATTTAACCCTTGGTTCTTTCTTTAGTGTTTTTTTTTATGTATTTTCAGATTGTTTCTAGTTTTGTTTTGTTAATATTTGGATTATGTTTGTAGTTTGTAGTTTTATTTAAGCATTACAATTAAAGTTTGATTGTTTTAGGTTATTGATTAAAGTTTTATTATTCTTCTTTTATTTTTCTTTTCACCTTAAATTAAATATGGATTAAGTTGTTCTTATTTCTTGAATATTAAACACTGATTTTGTTTTACTATTGTTTTATGTCATGATTATCTTTGTTTGCATATAGAGTTTAGGGTTAGATGTATTATTTTTAAGAGGAAGTTAGATTATTTATAATCATAGGAATCATTCTTGTTTTTGGTATGTATTTATTGAAGAATAGAGTTTAAATATTTTTATTAAGTTTTCTACCCAGTTTTCTATTCTTTGTAAGATAAGTTGTCTTTTTACCCCAACCTTCCGGTTAAGGAGTAGTTAGTTGGTTATTTTTTAGTTTAGTTGTTATAATTCTTTTTATATATGAGTTAGTGTCTGAAGTTATAAGTATTATTGTTTATATCTTTCTTTTTAGTAGTTGTTTAAAATTTGATATTCTAGTCGAGTCTGATTATTCAGATAATCTTAGGAGTTTGACTCGGTTTTTCATTTTGAAATATATTTCAATCTTTTGTTTATTAAAATATCTCCACGACACCCTAGGATCCTTTTTACCTTTGAATATATTTTGTATCAACTCTAAGCCTACCAACCTTGATCGATAATTAAATATTAGGTGTATTTAAGATAGTAGAACACACCCAACAAAAAAACTTAGTTTTAACCGTAGAATGGTTATGATTTTATCACTCAAGCCACATGAACAATGAAATTTTGCATGCATGCGACAAGGTAAATGGAAGGCTAAAAAATATTTGTGTATCCATCATAAAAAAATCACTTATAGAATCATTCCTTGGATGTGAAGGTGGTATTTTATTATGGTATCATTTTCCTTATGATGCTATGTATTTTCAATATTGATGCACAATTCACCATACAATTCATTAAAATTTTGTTGGTCCATGGCCTTGTCACTAACATTTTGTTTCCTTTCTTCTAGATATTGCTTTTCATATATTAATAATATCCCAACCACTAAGTTCATGGCATAAACCCTTTTCCTTATCCCTTTTAATATTCAGTAGTCAATAAAAATCCCAAACTATTATCCACTTATAATCCTTAAAACAAATATATGGGAATTTGGCCATGTTATTAAACCATCAATTATTGTCCCAGGTTTTAGTGCTCATTGCTCATTGGCGAAAAAAATATTCCATTGGCCTCACATGCAATGCATATCACTACATGAACAAACCCAATATTAACCATCGTATGGTGAATCCTTATCCCAAGCATTCTACAAAGTTCAATACCATGCCCCATCCAAATGGATCCAAGATCCATACACACTATGAGTTGAATGATACTATATACATATCACTACATGATCAAACCCATAAGTAACCACCATATTCCTATTCCCTAACCCAAATTCCCCACCAATTCCAAGACTAATCCCCATCCAAATTGATCACAAGATCCTTATTTCGTCGCAATAACCACGTTTTTCGCCGCAATAGAAACAGAGCATAACATTTCATCACAATAGCCACAAAGCATAACATTTCATCGCAATAGCCACATTTACCTTTCATCGCAATAGTGACACTATTAAACTTTCGTCGCAATAGCGACAAACGTCGAGAGATTTTTCAAAATTTTCAACAAATTAAAAATGTTTTGCCATGAAAGCAATGATTTTAACTATTTCATGGAAAAATTTCATGGGAATTTTGACCCATATGTAGTAGTGCCACATATATTTGATACTGAAATATTAACATCACAAAATATATCACTACAGAACCTAACACCCAACCTCGGTGCTTTCTAGCAGTTCTGCTTAAGAGCCTAACTCCTCCTCTAGGTTCTCACTGCTAGCTCTTTGCCTAGGCCTAGGACTTAACATCATAGAGCTCTCAACAAAGTCTAACACCACACAAGAGTGTTCACTAGAAACTTTGTACTAACTTATCAAGATTTTCAGAGCCTAACACCTCTCCAGGGTGCTCCGTAGTAGCTCTACTTAACTCATAAATATTTTGTGTTCAACCATATCAATACTTCGTTTTGTTCATTCTGAAAATTAAGTCTTAGTTTCTAAGTCACATTACATATTGTAGTTATGCATAATGGGACTAAATAATTTAGGTGTTCCAGATCCTAACAAGCTCAACACCAATCCAATTTTCTACTCCATTTATATGTTTAAGAGTCTTATAACCCAGGGCGTCCCCCGTGGTTAGCTCAAAAATTTCACAACTCTTTGTTTAATTAGTCATAATGACATATATTAAAAAAAAACATTTGATGGATGAAATATCATAATCATCATTGAACATACTTATGTTCCAAATCCTATCAAACCAATCTTTTAATAATTATGAGCATTCCTTATAGTTTTATGATTACTATACTCAAGTATTTTAGTAAAAATTTAAGAAACCGATCTAACAAGTATATTCCTAGCATGTCAAGTTATCTAAACTATGTTTTTGTTGAAATATCTTTGTTTAATCAAACGATAACATTTTCCTAACCTTTCATAATAATTAAGAAATCATATAGAATCTATATGTTACCTATTCCATTGTGAAATTTATCTTTTGATTTCGATTACCTTACTAACTCCCATTCAACAGTACTTCTTGCAATGTTAGTTACCTGGACGCTTTACTCACAATTTATTGCCAAAATTATTTGCATCATAATCTCATAAAGAAAAAAACAAAATATAATAGCAAATTGCTTTTTACGATATCCATAATCTCTTGATACAGCATCTAGAATTTTGCATAATCTCAATGCATTACTTTTATGAAAAATTGCCCGTAAATTATTTTCACCGACTTACACCTTAAGCAAAATTCATAATCTTTTATTGACATTACCAAATGACACTACCTTGCAAAAGTTGTTAGAACCCAAACTCTTCTTTACTAGTTCGGGAGACGGGGTAATTTTTGTTGATGTTGTTTTCGTTAACTCCAATTAAATAAACCCAGAATGTTGTACCTTCTAATCACATAACAAGATGTAATACTGATAAGGTACCTTTCCACAATTCTATACATAAAGGTACAACTAGATTTCTTTCTATTAAATTTTACCATGAATGATTCTAACTCTTAATTATATTAGTCCATATCATAATTTCTATGAGATCCTTTGATATAATTATGTTTACCAAACACTTACTTATAAATAATATAATCTTCAACCACTTAACTTCTGGTCACATAATTATTCTTATCCTTTTTAAGCATCTAGAAATATGGCTACACCCTATCTATAACCCACCTTTACATTAAATGCACGATTGATAAAGATTTAGTTTCCACTTAAATACAACATGGATTCATGTTATTACTTAGTCTCTTTCTTATCTCTAAGATCATTCATATTATCTATTGAATACTATAATATTCAATTGGTAAAAATACACTTTAATATTAACTTAATCGTTTTTTGTTAACCTTACAACTTATCGTTTATCTTGTTTAACCATAACATCAAGGGTCATTCATTTATTCTTACCCAACTATACGTTGATGGAATTTCCCTTATGGAAAACAAATTTTAACTTAAAAATATGTCCCATTAATTAACTTAGCAACTCATGAAATAATAATCACATGTATATAATATTTATCATCTATTATCCATTATTCAATAATGATAACACTAAACATAATTTGTGTATGTTTATTATGTGGAAAGTTTTATCATCTATCATAAATCCAATAGCTAGTTACTATTTTGATCTCCAAAAACTCTTTATACATCAAGTTAGTCTTTTTCTCATTTGTGTATCTTTACAATCTAATGCAATCAAACATGCACATCATATTTTCTTCATACCTTTAGTTATGCATTTCAATTTATGCTCAATAGTGTTAATATTCCATATGCTAGACTAGATATCATTAGTGTTAAATTCAAAATCATAGCAACAGCATATCCAGAATAACTGATAGAAACACAATCACAAGATAGACACAATATTTATCCTGGGAAACCCTCAAGGGGAAGAAAACCCAACAAAACTTCCTCTGTATAATATGTATAAGATATAACCCCAAAACAACTATCCTCCTCCTTGTTGTTCTTGCTCTCTCTCTCTCTCTCTCTCTCTCTCTCTCCCCCCCCCCCCCGCTATGCACTACATAAGTGAGAGTCGAAGTGTCCAAATAAGAACCACATCTCTTCTATTTATACACAATGAGCCAACTAACTTTTACCCTAATCAAGTCAGCCCCACTAAACTACCTGGGCCGACTTCACCTGGGAAGACTCAAAATAGTATATTATATTATTCATTAGGGTACTAATGGCCTGACTTACAATGGATTATTTACCTCATGACTTTATGATGAACAAACACAATAGTAACACCCCATCAGAGGAATAATAACATCTCCCTTAGGTTACATCAGTAAAATACATTTAGAATAACCTTTAAAGTTACAATATTCAACACTCCCCCTTAACGAGAAGGTTATTCTACTGACAACATTATCATAGACTATAGGAGAACAAAGAGACAATATATTTATAAATACATCAAGGTAATACATCTATACGTCATAGGAAGTTTTCACAATCAGTATTTGAAACAATTACTCTTCATCTTCTGCATCACACGATCACTTGATCCTTTTGCAGCAACACTTTGATCTTTTGATCCTTCGTAGTGGCACTTCAATATTTTGATCCTTTTTAGTACTTTGATCCTTTTCAGCAGCACTTTGAGATTCTGCAGTAGCCTTATTATCTTATCGATCCTTTGTAGTAGCACTTTGATCCTTTCGATCCTTTTGTAGCAACACTTTGATCCTTTCGATCCTTTGCAGCAACACTTCGATTCTTCTTGATCCTTTGTAGTCACACTTCGATCTATTTGAACCTTTGTCGATGTACTTCTATCTACTTGATCCTTTTCCGCCACGCTATCTGCAGTACACATGATCTATTTGCGGGATGATCAATCCTGATCACTTTAGGACATAAGTCCAAGGATGATACAATCCTCCATCAACATGACCCATGATATCAATCAGTTGAATCATCTACAACTAAAAGTACATCTCGATCACACCCGGTGCAGGCCCTATCATCCATGAGGATTCATCATATACCATCCATACCACTTAGGTTAGGACAACTCCCAAGTGAGTTTATACTACGATATCTACACTCACGTGTAGGTTTACTCTACCATGTAAAAGTATTGTATGTAGACAAGATCTCGACCATATTGAAAATATCGACCATCATTGTAGAACATCCATACTACTAAGGTTAGGACCAATCCCAAGTGAGTGTTATACTACGATGCCCATAAGGACTCATCATAGAGAATCCATACCAATAAGGTTAGGACCACTCCTAAGAGAGTATTATTCTATGGTATATACATATGAATGTAGGCATACTCTCCATACAAGAGTATCTTCTGTAGAGAAGATATCGACTGCATACAAAATGGTAGTCCTGTCATCCATGAGGACTCATCGTAGAGAATCCATAACACAAAGGTTAGGACCACTCATGAGCGAGTGTTATTCTATGGTATCTACAACTGAATGTGGTTACTCTCCATGTGAGAGTAACATCTGCAGGGCCATCCTTATCTAGCAAGGAACACTCTCATGCACACAGTGTTATACCTACCATCCTCAAGAGAGGATACTATCATCCACAAGTGAATGTTGGACCTTTTCATCATCTGGCATCCCATCATCGATTTCAGTCTCGGGATCACTCCCCCTTTTTTGGGAGGATCCATATTGTCAACCTACGCCCCCTTTGTCCAAGGAGGGTTCATGTCTTCGACCTGTTCTTCCTTTCCGATGAGAGTCCATAACTTTGACTTGTTCCTCCTTTTCAAAGAAGGTCCATATATTCATCATGCATAGTCCCATCACTATTCCTCCTTGTGAGGAATTTATTTTCGAATTACACCAAGCATGTCACAGAAATATTCAAACTTCACTTGAGATAGAGGCTTGGTTAGTACATCAGAAACTTGCTCATCGGTACTCACATACTGGAGCTTTATATATCCCTTTTGTACCATATCCCTTATATAAAAATATTGGATTTCTATATGCTTCGATTTGTCATGGAACACCGTATTCTCTGTCATCTTTATACAACTATGGTTGTCACAAAGAATTACTATGGTGTCCAAATCCATGTCAAATAATCCTAACATCAGCTTCTGAAGCCATATTGCTTCACAACAAGTGAAGCAAGATGCAATGTACTCTACTTCAGTTATGCTGAGAGAAACAATGCATTGTTTCTTACTAAACCATGAGATCATGGCGGATCCTAGACAATAACATCCTCATGAGGTGCTCTTTCTGTTTGTGACATTTCCTGCCCAATATGAATCTGTATATCCATCCAATATGTATTCATGATCTCTCCCATAGTAAAGTCCCAAATCGATCGTACCTTTAAGGTACCTCATCACATTCTTTGTAGCTATTAGGTGAACCCATCTAGGTTTAATTAGATACTAACTTAAGGTGTTCACAACAAAGCATATATCTGGCCTTGTGTTCGTCAGATACATTAGTGACCCAATAATCTGTCTGTATTGAGTCACATCCACTAACTCTGATGTCTCGGTATACAACAACTTTAGGTTGGTGTCCATGGGTGTGGCCATGGATTTACAATCCAACATATCAAATCTTTTCAAGATTTCTACTACATACTTTTTTTAATTTAGAAAGATTCCTTCTAGGATTTTCCACACTTCCAGCCTTAGGAAATAATGCATCAATCCAAGATCTTTCATCTTGAATTATTTAGTTAGCTTCTTCTTGCAATATTTGATTTGTTTCTCATTTCCAGTCAGAAATAGATCATCATGATTGGTTCATCATCCATAATATTCATATAAAGGTTAGGATCAACTTTACTCTTGGTAAAGCACATGCTTGTCAAGAATCTATCTATTATACCATACCAAGCTATAGTAGCTTGCTTCAATCCATACAGAGCCTTTTTCAACTTGCATACATGAGTCGCTCTATCTTCGACTTCAAATCCTTGTGGTTGTTTTATGTAAACCTCTTCCTCAATCACACCATTAAGTAATGTTGTCTTTACATCCATCTGGTGTAGTCCCACTTTATCATGGAAGCAAATGCTATGATAGTTCTGATGGAAGTGTACCTCACTATGAGAGAAAATACCTCTTCATAATCGATCCCCTCTTTCTGAGAGAATACTCTAGCCACAAATATTACTTTGCACTTTCCAATACTTCCATTAGTAGCATGTTTTATCTCGTAGATCCATTTTGAAGATACCACACTCTTGTTTTCTGGTTTGCATACTATATCCCAAATATCATTCTTTATGATTGACTGGTATACTTCCATCATTGCGTCAACCCATTCTTTCTTCTAAGCAGCTTCCTCGTAACTAGAGGGTTCATGATCTACAAGATCACACATCAAAGATACATAACTAGAATATGGCTTTGATCTTTTCCTGGTTCTTATGGAGCCTTCTGGAGCTCCATATGTCTCTACTTCTTGTATGATTTCTTGTACCCAAGAAGGTTTTCTCGTTCGAGATATATCCATAGTATGGGGTTCCTGAGGTTCTAGCATGTCATGATATTCAAATGCTACTATTTCAGGAGAGGGTTCAACTTCTATCCTTCTAAGATGTACATCCTCTTCATGTACTTCTTCAAGCTGACACCTTCTAGATTTCTTAAGAGTTGTCTCTTCATCAAATGTTACATCCCTACTAATTCGATATGATGGAATCCTGAAATGTATATTTTGAAGGCTTTTGAGACTTCACAATATCATACAAATATTCCCTTCTTTCCAGAAGGATCCAACTTGGTTCTCTTCTCTTTCAAAATATGTACATATACTGGACAACCAAATATCTTGAGATGGATCACTTCAAGTTTATTTCCCGTATACATATCTTCAGGAGTCTTGAATCCAAGAGCAGTATGAAATAATCTATTCTGCACATATACGGATGTTCTTGCTGCTTCATCCCATAGGTGCATGGGGAGGTCTTGGTCATGAATCATGGTATTTACTGCTTCCATAATATTTCTATTCTTTCTTTTCGCTACACCATTCTGTTGCGTATTATAGGGAGTGGTTAGTTCCCTATTGATTCCAGCCTCCTTACAGAATGCTTCAAATTCCTTTGAAGTGTATTCTCCACCATTATCTATTCTCAGTGCCTTGATTTTCTTTTCTGAAATGTACTCTATCAAGGCTTTGAATTCCTTGAATTTCCATAACACTTCACTCTTGTTCTTCAAGAAGTATATCCAAGTATTTCTTGAATCATCAATAAATGTTACATAATATTCATATCCACTTAAGGATATATAGGGAATAGGACCACACACATCAGAATGAATTAGTTCTAATGTACCTTTGGTGTTTGTTTCACTTTTCGAAAAGGGATTCTTTATGTTCTTTCCACTTGCACATCCTTTGCAAGTAACCTTGAGATCAATCTTTAGATATAGTAACCTTGTTACCACCTTTCTAACATAGGGCAATGCTTTGTAGTTGCTGTGAGTAAGCCTTCTATGCCACAATTCACTTGAGCTGGTAGTGTCATGGACAAGGGTTTCTTTGGATGTCCTTTGAGTTTATACATTCCTCCTTCTTCTTCTCCAAATACCACAACATCTTCAAGTGTCTTTCCTTTGGACCACATCAATACTTGTCCATCTATAAAATCAACTCTTGTTAGCTGGAATATTTCACCTTCTGCGGACAGTAAAGTGTTCCACTGGTCTGAATGGTTCAGATCTAGAACAAATGAAGGACAGAGGTTCGAGACTCTCCCTGGACATCGTAGATACCTGGAATGTGATGCTTCGATAGTAACCCTATGTACCCACAAAAATCTTAAACATGCAAACACATTGAAACTACTAGAATATAATCTACTAATCCATGTTAGTGACTAAGGAATCTAACAACATACATGTGAAATCAAACAACAACAACATATGTGGGACAAAAATCAACTTGCATTAATATAGAAATATGGAGAAGTTTACAACCAAGCCTTAGTGTTGACATGCATCTCCATGAAACCAAGCACTCTCATCGCCATAAGCTCCGACTCTAGCTCTCTATGCTCTCCAATGGCATGGGCCAAGTAATCAATCCAATAACATAACAATACCTTAATAGTTCTCCCTCTCAACCATGACCATGAGCTTGTATTTATAAGGCTTAATGGATAGGGATGGTTGAGAGATTAGTGAATGAGGTGGCCTCTAAGATCCTAGGATGAGGGATCTCGAGCTCAACTGACCCACAATGATAGGGATAAGGGAGGACACGAGGCTTATCATCTAGAAGCCTTGAGAAACTTGTCTTTTTCCCTTTTTACCCAGGGTACCGCATTTCTCCTTCAATGATAGAGCAGTTCTGGTAAGAAATGCTTATGGATTAAGGGCCATAAGTAGTGGCACCGCTTGTTGATAACAAGGGATAGGCGGTGCGAATAAGGTACCGCTCCTAGACAACAAGGGAAGTGCAGTTCTGGGAATTTCTATGAAAGATTGACAATTAGCAGAGGTTTCCATTCCAAGAGCTGAGATTTAGGGCAAGCAGGTATGTCCAGAGTCTTATCACATGATGGTGATAGGATTTTGGTATAATAGGATGCCCCCCAAAGCATGAGTCTTAAAGGGATACGATAAACGAGAACTTTGAGAGAACAAGTCATCACCATGCGGTGAAAATGTTGGCTCTATTGGAGCATGTCATAAGGTAGGCATCTTTAGTACATCAGTATGTTGACTCATAGACACAAGTAACCAAACTCATTGATGCAGACCAATACAAGGCAGATCCATGAGAGGAATAAACAAGCATGGCTACTAGAATACAACATAGATCCATGTGATAGAGGACTCAAACTTGGACATAGCTACCAAACATACAATGTAGATCTATGTCATACAGATGCAAATTTGAGCATAGCCACGACCATACAAATGTGGATTCATGCTAGATATACAAAACTCCATCGCAACCTGGGGAAAAGCAATGAGTTCTTTAAACAAATACCCAAGGTCTTCATCTCGTCTTCCACAAAGTATGATTCTAACCATGTGATTACAATGATCTGAAGTCAAACATGGTAGAAACCACTTGATTACCGGTCAATGATGTGAACCATTAAGAAGTGCGAGGGAGATCACCATTAATGTCAATGATTCCCGAGGTACTCTAGTACGATCTACTGAGTGTGAATAGATGTCTTGATGTCGAACACCTAGTTGATTCTATCGATCAAAGGTCAATGATGTGAACCTATGTTGAGAGCGAGAGAATCTGTCATTAAGGCATACATATCTCAAGGTACTAAATATTGTTTCTAAGACTATTTCCCGGATGATGAGCTGATGTCGATGGGAACAGTCTCGTCGAAGGAGGACCATGATGAGTCCCACATCAATGACACAAAACTCAGAACATAGTTCTAGAATGATGTGAATGTAGTAACCATATGACTGACTCAAAGATACTGACACAAAGACTGTGTAGACTATGGAGGTAAAACTTCTTCAAATCCCCTTTGAACATCAGGTGGCACGACAAAAAAGACTTGGCAGCATGACTAGATGGGACAGACACACAATGCGACAGTGGACAATGCATTCTTTTGAAAGACTCAAAGGAGTGACATGACTCATGAAATTGGATTGTCATGGAGATCAGCTGAATACCCAATTGACTGACATGATGTGCAGATAAGTGCCATGTTCAAAAGATACGACAAATAATTTCCATTATTTTCAAAATGATTCCCTTCCCATTTTACCCATCATGATCGATGAGTGCCTCTTTTCGGTTTTACGAGTTCAAAGAGGGTAACAAACACTCGATATAGCTTGTCAGAAGACAAGTCCAGACTCATATGTTTTACAAACCTGAGATAGGAGGGGTTCGTTCCCAAAATGGGTCTCTCAATGTTTAATTTAACAAGTGCATTGAAAGAAAACTCAGTATCGTTCATGTTTAGAGAGTCTGAACTAATACGAAAGAAGACTCCAAAGGGGTCCTTTTTCATATGATTTAGTATCTAAGGCCCGAAAAAGTGTAAAATCATCCCTTAAAGAACTCTTCCAGTCATGATTGGCTGGAGTGTTCCTTTTACGTAAATAGTCCTATCCGAACCAAAAAAGAGATAACCTACCGTCGGACGAACGACTCTTCAAATACTTTAACGAGCGTGAAGAAGACAAGATCGCTCGATGATATTTTCGTATTTAGGGAGCCTAAAAAGAGTTTAAAGATGACTCCATTAACCTTTTTCATGTTTGAATCCAGAGCACGAAAATTAACAAACTAAGCTCAAACCACTTTTCATGTTTTAACCAGAGCACGAAAAATGAAAAGTAAGATCAACACCATATTACTGTTTTTAACAAGCTCGAAGATCAGTTGAAAGAATGCTCAGGGATTGGTTTCATTTTTATGCAAGCTTGAAACCAATGGGTAAACTATGCTTGAAAAATACCATTAACGTGGTATACAGAGGTTGGAATCCTGCCCCTAGCATGATTGCTAGTGAAGCTTACCCCTAGCATGGTTGCTAGCGGCTTGACATGCCCCCAAAGCTTCATTTCATTTGACGATTCTTCTTCCATACCCAACCTAAAAACCTGGTTACTAATGTGAAAATGTTCACCAGGGGGGTAGGAAGAACGAGAATTGGGAAGGCGAAGGTTCAAGTTCTAACACTAAAGTGAAGACTCGAATCAAGGGAAGGGGATTTGTTTCATTTTTACGCAAGCTTGAAATAGAAGGTAACTATGCTTGGAACATGGTTTCATTTTTATGCAAGCTTGAAACAAAAAGGTAAACTATGCTTAAGGAAATCCATTTCATTTTTTAATGAGGTTGACACAGAATGGGAACTTTGCTCAACAATGATTTCATTTTTATGCAAGCTTGAAACCAAAAGGTAAATTATGCTTGAGGAAATCCATTTCATTTTTTAACGAGCTTGACACAAAATGGGAAGTTTTCTTAGGAAAAACTGACATGATGGTCAGAACCTGACATGATGGTCAGGTGTTGTTTCATTTTTTAACGAGCTTGACACAGAATGGGAATTTTGCTCAGGAAAAACTGACATGATGGTCAGGTGCTGTTTCATTTTTTTAACGAACCTGATACACAATGGGAACTTTGCTCAGAACATGGTTTCATTTTTATGAAATATTGAAACCAAAAGGTAAACTATGCTTAAGGAGTGGTTTTATTTTTTAACGAGCTTAAAACCAAAAGTAAACTCTGCTCTCAAACCTGCTCCTACCGAACATGATATCCAAAGGTTGGTAGGTTTCCCCCATTTCTTAAAATCTAGTGGCTTAGCTCCATTATGATGTCCATATACTAGAGCCATGCCCCCCATTTTACCTATGATGGGAAGAAGCTAACTAGAAGAAGGGGAAGGAACAACAAGAACATGCAGCACATTCAGGGTAGTCTGATTACTAGGAGTAACACGATGGTTGGGTGTAAAAAAACAAAGCTGATCAATGGTCACAATTTTTCCATCATGGGGAGAATTCATAACTAGAAAGAGTGTGGACACAACAGCCTTCATGGCATAAACATAATCACGTCCAAGGAGCAGATTGAAATCTAAAGGACCTTGTATCACCATAACATCAATACAAACAGTTTTCCCTCCTAATGTAATAGGAAAATAAGGAAGGGTCCCTAAAGGTGCAGTAGGTCTTTGATTAAAAGCCAGTATCTGATCGGTGGCTGGCATAAGTTGAGGAGAACCTAAAGCTTGCCAAGTAGTTGAGGATAGAATACTAACAGAATCCCCTTCGTCAACAATAGTGTGAAGTATCTGCCTAGCAGTAACACTCACAACTATCTGGAAAGGAACACTCGAATGAAGACAAGACTCTATTAGGTTACTCCAGTCAAAGGAAATAACCTCATTACTTGTAGAGGGTTCTATCGAAACAGACAAAATTTACCCTTGTCGAGAACAATCAGAACAAAGCATAAAAACTTCAGTAGGTTTAAGTTCATTATCTAATGAAAGAGAAGAACAAGACGAAGATTTGGTCAAAACGACTACTTCAGTCTTAACACTCTCTGATGAAAGAGTGGGATCGGGTGGAGATGACATCGGCTCAACCACTTCAACTTCACTCTCCAAAGTGAGAGTGGGATTAACCACAGATAAATCCGAATCGACCACTTGGTCAACCAGTGGGGGATCAAGGGATAACTTACTATCACTTGTTGGAATCACCTGTTGATGATCAATAATATTTTCCAACCAATGCGAAGCTTCATCCATGCTTGGACAAAGGAAAGTACGATGCATAGCCTTGCATATCAAACAAGGATACAAGACTTTACCCTTACGACCTTTTACCAATGGGTCACTGGATGAGAGAGTATCATCAACATGATTATTAGAGGTTGATGATACAGACGGTTTGGACCTTTTAGACCACTCTTCTTGTACACGGGAGAGACTGGGACACTCCTTAAGAAGGTGGTCCCCCTTGCAAAGCTTACAAGGGAACTTGGGTTTTCTGGGTGTTCTCTTAGAGCGGGTACCATTAAGAGCAGATGGTTGCTTCTTTTTCTCTTTCTTATCCTTCTTCTTTTTACGCTTCCCTTTCTTCTTCTTCTTATCCACATGACTACTAATTGTCGAGATTTGGTCAAGCAAAGAAGAAGAAAGGGATGAACCCACAACCGGTGAAGAAGGAGTAGGATTAGGTTGAGGTCGATCCTCTCTCAGAGGATAGGTGACATTTGAGACATTAGGTGTAACAGGAATGACCGGATTAAAAAGCCAGATCGGTAATCCTATAGTTAATCCAGGAAGATTTAGAGTGGCAATAAAGGGAGGACCAATACCTTCACTTGGAGGGAATACAAAAGGTACACCTTGGAAAGGGACCTCTTGAATGGTAGTCCTAGATGAGGATTCCATCTCTAAACTCTCTAATAACCCCTTAACTACCACATACAAGCAAGTACTGCTCAAACTAAAAGCAACAAGCAAACATGTGAAAGGAGTGGATAAGAGTCAGGAACCTCACAGTACAGGACAAAAGGATAACTCAGATGGTTTGAGGATTCCTAAAAGGGTCTCCCGATATACACAAGGTATGTGGGAGATCAAATGGGTAGTAGCGCTATCTAATGCATAATCGTACACAATGGGCCTTCAGATATACAATCGAGTATGTGAAGTACCTTTCTATATACCTCAGGGGTACATGAAAGGCCGTTTGATATACCGACGGTACATGGAAGAACCGCGCGAGTCCCGGGATGTAATGCGAACAAGTAATGACAGCTCCTACACTTAACGACGCCCGAACACATCTCTAACTTATCACTCAAATTGCTAAAAGTTTTAACCTAGTACTACCATTAATTTTATCTTGTGCGTTTAGGTGGAACCATGGAGTGAAAACTTGAATGTAAAGAAGATGCACACTGATCTATATGACAATGCACGTTTTCCTCTTCAATGAAATTCTACCTAAGAGAGGGAGAGAGATTTACTTTTCTTCCCAAAAATGCACACCCAAATGCAAATGCAATTCTATATTTTCAAACGAAAAGTGAAATATCAATGCACCCCAAACAATCTTCAAAGCAAAAAAGAAAGAGATCTAGAGAACATCAAACATAAATAAACCAAAAATGTTTCCTATCTTTTTATGCTTGAAAAAGATGCATAAAAGCTTAATGGAAAGATTATTTCACTAACGTTTCCAAACCAATCTAACTCTAATGCACGCAAAGCTAAAAAAAAATATTTCTTCTTAATGAAAGTGAGATCTAGAATTTCAAACAATCATGTAGAAAACAAGAATAAAATCATTCAACAAACTTACGAATAAAGAAAAAGAGAGAGAAAACTAAAACTCTCTTTGAAATAGACAAGGAAACGAAGAACCAATCTTTCCTACCAAGCACTGAAAAAATCAGCATGCAAAAGGAAACAAGAATCACCCCAAGAAAAGAAAGACTCAAAACAACATGGATCACTCACACATTCCAAGTCCAAAACAAACTGAAACCTACTCAAGAAAATGAAATGTATATTTCCAATTCCAATGAATGATATCTACAGAAAATAGCAAGAGGTTTCAAGCAAAGAAAATAATGTAGAATCTAATGCAAGAAACACAAACTCTCTTTGAATGCAGAGGGAATATAACACTCAAAGCGACTACAGAATATACAATGCAGAGGGAATATAACACTCAAAGCGACCACGTACTGCTAACTGGACTCAGGCAGTGGCACCACTTCTTTCCAATAGAGCATGTCCGGTTCCCTGTAAAAATCCAAAACACAAAAGAGAACGACAGATCAAGTCAGAAAAAGACCAGATCAACGTATAAAATGATAGATTGAGAATAAAAAAGAGCATAAAAGGTCAAAATAATTCAGATCTAGAAGTTTCAAACCCAAATTGACTAAGTTAAAAAGCAGATCTGACTGAAGAGAGTTGGAGAAAGAGCATGGATTCAAACAAGAGTTGAGAACTGAGGAAGATAAAAAAAACTGATACATATATCTAATCCCCAGCATGGTCGCCAGATTTGTTAGATGGAATATTTCACTTTCTGCGGAGAGTAAAGTGTTCCACTGGTCTGAATGGTTCAAATCCAGAACAAATGAAGGACAGAGGTTGAAGACTCTCTATCGACGCCGTTGATACCTGGAATGTGATGCTTCGATAATAACCCTATGTACCTGCAAAAAGATTAAACACACAAACACATCGAAACTGCCAGAATATAATCTACTGATCCATGTTAGTGACTAAGGAATCTAGCAACATACATGTGAAATCAAACAACAACAACATATGTGGGACATAAATCAACTTGCATTAATATAGAAATATGGAGATGTTTACAACCAAGCCTTAGTGTTGACATGCATCTCCATGAAACCAAACACTCTCATCCCCATAAGCTCCGACTCTAGCTCTCTATGCTCTCCAATGGCATGGGCCAAGTAATCAATCCAACAGCGTAACAATAACTTAAGAGTTCTCCCTCTCAACCATGACCATGAGCTTGTATTTATAAGGCTTAATGGATAGGGATGGTTGAGAGATTAGTGGATGAGGTGGCCTCTAAGATCCTAGGATGAGGTATCTCGAGCTCAACTGACCCACAATGATAGGGATAAGGGAGGACATGAGGCTTATCATCTAGAAGCCTCGAGAAACTTGTCTTTTTTCCTTTTTACCCAGGGTACCGCATCTCTCCTTCAATGACAGAGTGGTTCTGGTAAGAAACGCTTATGGAATAAGGTCCATAAGCGATGGCACCGCTTGTTGATAACAAGGGATAGGTGGTGCGAACAAGGTACTGCTCCTGGACAACATGGGAAGCGCGGTTCTGGGAATTTCTATAAAAGATTGACAATTAGTAGAGGTTTCCATTCCAAGAGCTAGGATTTAGGGAAAGTAGGTATGTCTAGAGTCTTATCACATGATGATGACAGGATTTTGGTATAACAACTCTATATCCTTTCTTATCTAGAGATGATATGGAAAGTAAGTTCTTTTTCAAACCTGGTACATATCGTACTTCCTTCATCTTCATGGAAGCCCCAGATTCAATCTTGTAGCTTGATTCACCAATACATTTGATGGGATATTGATAGTCATCTACCAATGATTCTGGGGAGAGTATTTCTCTTCAAGTTTTGACAAAGTTTGCTTCTTCCCTTTCATATGCTTCGAGGCACCACTATCAATAAGCCTCGTGTCTTCTCCAGGTCTTACAGAACCAGAGAGTGCAAAGAATAGTACATATTCATCTACATCTTCTTCTTTTGTTAATATCTTTTGATATCTTTATTCTTCATCCTCATATTCAACTAGATGAGCATGATGTCTCTTGTTTTTTTCATTCTTCTTTGGTTATGGGCATTCTCTGTTTAGGTGTCCTATCTTATGACAGTTTTAGCATTGATACTTTGAGTAATCCTTCTTCTTATTTTGAAACTTCTTCTTAGAAGGTTTCTGATTACTCTTATTGAAGTTTGATTGCTTCCTTTCTTTAGTATGGATGGCTAGAGCCTAGTTATCAACAAGCGGTGCCATCGCTTCATGTGCTTCATAGCTCCATGCTCAACACAAACATTTCATAACTCATGTGCTCCAAAGATGATGCTCAACACAAACATTTAAATACTCATGTTCTCTAGATCTCTTTCTCAACACAGTCGTCAAAACACTCATGTGCTTCAGATCTCATGTTACACTGAAATATTGTCACCATCATGTTATGAGATAGGTATTCCCTTGTCTGCTTCAATCCCTCAAAGTTTTCCCTAGAGAAATGACAGGAAAAAATATCCCCTTACATTTTTTCCTTGTTTTGAGTTGGTAAAGCTCTTTCCCCATTGACAAAAAGAGTTACCCAAGAAGCAAAGAGCTGGTAATTATCCTAATACATTATCAAAGAGTGGTGCCACTGGTTATAGCCTTATTGCAAGAAGCATTACCCCCTTAACACCTCCTGTTTGCTTCATTGGAGGAGTGGTGCTCAAGTTTTCAAGGAAAAAAGAGAAGCTTCAAGAGGCTTCTCAAAGTTTACCTCTATGGAGCCTCATCCCTATGGTTTAGGACCAGCTAGAGCTTGATATCCTCCCTTTTTGGATCTTATCTCCACCTCACCCATGAGATCCTCAACCATACCTATTCTCCCATGCCTTTAAATACTAGCTCATCCCCCATGGGAGAGGAGAGGAAGAATTGTGTTGCATACCCAAACTCTGTCAAAATCATTCTTGAGTCTTTGGAGGCAAGGTGAAGTTATAGGAAAGGATCCATTGGAAGGAACACTTAACACCAAGGCATGAAGGTTGTAGTATTTCCAATTATTGTTAATAAAGAATGTTTTCTCTTTCCCATATATGTTGTATCATGTCTATGTATTGCTTGACTCCTTTGTCACAAGCATAGATCCAGTTTTTATATATTGTATGCTATCAATTTCTATTGTTGGATTCTATATTTACAGGTAAACAAAGGAAAAGGCTTCAAGGATAGTGAATACATCCGTTAATAGAAGAAGCATGGCAATCCATTCAAGAGTTCAAACAAATCTACAGAGAGTCTGGTATTCTGTGTTACTCATTTGTTCTAGATCTAAACCATTCAGACTAAAGGAACAACTCTTGTCTGCAAGAGGTGCAATATTCATAGCAACAAAAGTGGCAACTATGCTGGGGACTACTTCGAATTCTAGATCATTGGTAAGTTGAAACCTCCACCTTCATTTCCAATTTGTAGATCTACTTTTTCAATTGATAGATCTATAGATCTGCTTTGAATTTGATTGATTTTCCTATATCTGCCGTTAGATATTTATATTTTTGGTTCACTAGGTTTTCTGGTGATTGTTTGGGTTCATTATTTGGACTATAGCTTACTTTTTTGTTTCTTTTTATTTTTCAAATCGCCATCTCGGGAACCATTCTTGGGTTGTGTTATAAGTGAGGTTCTGGAGCTTTCACCACCTTTTCCTTGTTAGAATAGAGTGGTGCCACCGCTCTATTTCTGTGTGAAAGAGGCGGTGTTGGAGTTGGTAACGCTCTAGTGTGAACCTACAATAAGCAGTTCCACCGCTTTGTTTCTGTGTACAAGAAGCGGTGCTCAGGATGGTAATGCCCTATTCAGCACTTGTGGAAGTGGTTCCAGGTATTCTTCTTATCCCTATTTGGTGTTTGATTCTTAAATGCTTGTTTTTGTATTTGAGATGCAAGCTTCAAATAGTTATAGTTGTTGTTTGAACTCTACAATTAATTTTTGAACAGAAAACTCAATAAAAAAAACCAACCAAAAAGACCCCCCCGTTGAGCATGTATGAATCCATATGTATTTTCAAGAATTGTGATGGATTTTGGTCTCCAAAGCTTCATAGTTGGCTTTGAATAGAACTTGGTTTTGTTAGGTCTCTGATTTTTATCTTCTTTAACAGAACAAGAAAAGATTCATTTCAGTGTTCTTCATTTGTTATACATGATTTTTGTATGTTTTTTCCTTTTTTTAAATCTTGTGAAAATCCATACAAAAGTTATTGTAGAATTTTGTGATTAGTTCATTCTCTCTTTAGTTGAAAAATATAAACACTTTTGTATAAAAGTTGTAATATATTTTCTTGCTTTCATTAGAGATCTCACTTCTTTTCCCATCCAAAGAGAAGATTTTGTTTGTTTAAGTTAGGAATGGACCATATAAGCAAGTTTTTGTTTTGTTTTTGTATGGGATTTATTCTATGTTTCAAAGAAATTGAATCTCTCTCTCCCTTCCTTAAGTAGGGAATACCTTTAAATTGAAAGTGAAATTTTGCACAATCATACTACATGGTTTTACTTTTATGTCCTCACCTCATGCATCCACCTAACCGTTCAAGATAAAATCAAGCGTTATACTTAGGTTTAAAAATTTGCAGCAAGGTGTGATAGGTTAGAGACGTGTTCCGACATCTTTAAACATAGGAGCTATCGTTTATTTCCTACACTACATCCCGGGGATCGTGTGGTTCTTCCATGTACCACTAGTATATCGAACGACCTTTCATGTACCGTCGAGGTATATCGAAAGGTACTTCATGTACTTAGTTGTATATCGGAAGGCCCCTTTCAAACGGTTGTGCACTAGACAACACTACTACAGAGTGGAGCTCCCATGTACCTTGTGTATATAAGGAGACACCTTTAGGAATCCTGAGACCATCTGAGTTAACCTTTTGGACATCTTGGCATCACAATAGTTATGAAGCCTTGATAATCCCGTGAGGTTCTAGACTTTTAATCCACTCCTCTCACATATTTTGCTTGTTACTTTAGTTTGAGTATCACTTGTTTTCTATACAGTTAGGACTTTTTAGAGGAGAGAGATAGTTTTGTTACATAGTTATGGCTTCGCCTTCTAGGACTACCAACCAAGAGACTCCTTTACCAAGCACATATTTTTTTTTTTCCTCCATATGGGGATGGTGGTCCTTCTTTCATGGCTACATTAAGCCTTTCTGGATTGACTATCAAATTACCTGTTTGGTTATTCTCCATTCCAGTTATCCCATGTATACCAACTGCTTCAAATCCTAACCCTACATAGTGAGAGAATCAACCTCATGTTGATCCCTCCTTCTTTGCCTGATGTGTCTTCTCCCTTTTCTCCCTCTTCTTCGCATGTTGAAATTTGTAGTACTAGTAGTCAGGTGAATAAGAACAAGAAGAAAAGGTATATTAATAAGAATAAACACAAAAAGAAAACCAAGTCTCAACCAATGATTCCTCCTAGTGCAGAGAGGGTTGATATGCACACCCAGAAACCGTGTAAGCCCAAATTCCCTTGTAGGCTTTGCAAGGGTGATCACCTTCTAAAATATTGTCATGGTTTATCCTTAGTTTTAGAAGAATGGTCTAAGGTTTC
Source organism: Pseudotsuga menziesii (assembly GCA_001517045.1). NCBI lineage: Eukaryota > Viridiplantae > Streptophyta > Pinopsida > Pinales > Pinaceae > Pseudotsuga > Pseudotsuga menziesii. Next base: position 304,945 of record LPNX010439937.1, read on the forward strand.
TTGAAAATCGATGTTAGCATCCTCTGGTCATCATACTGATGATCCCCCCTCAACCAGTGACTTTATGGTTAAGAGTCGGAAGGGTAAAGTCAGAAATACTTGCTTTCTCTATAAGGAAATGCACTTTAATTACCTTTGTACTCTAGTGGATGAATATTCTAAGTTGTTGGACTATATTACTATTTCTAATCAATAGATTCCAACATGTTATCATAAGTTGTCTCATGAACCCCCACTGTTTGACCAAGTGGTTGATTCGGTTTCATCCATGGTCAATCCCACTCTTCCTTCGAAGAGTTAATTCCAAGTGGTTAATTCAGATTCATCCATGGTTGATCCCACTCTTCCTTTGAATAGTGAAGTTAAAGTGGTCGAGTCGATGTCATCTCCACTCAATCCCACTCTTTCATCAGAGAGTGTTAATACCGAAGTAGTCACTTTGACCAAATCTTTGTCTTGTTCTTCTTTTCTAGTAGAGAGTGAACTAAAACCCGCTGAAGTTTTTATGCTTTTTTCTGATTGTTCTTGACAAGAGGAAATTTTTTCTATTTTGACAAAACCCTCTCCAATTAGTGAGGTTATTTCCTTTGAATGGAGTAACCAAATAGATTCACATCTTCATTCGAGTGTTCCTTTCCAGATAGTTGTGAATGTTACTGCTAGGAGGATGCTTCACACTATTGTTGATTAAGGGGCTTATGTTAGCATTCTATCCTCAACTGCTTGGAAAGCTTTAGGTTCTCCTCAGCTTGTGCCAGCCACCGATCAGATACTATCTTTTAATTGAATACCTACTACACCTTTAGGGATCCTTCCTCATTTTCCTATCATGTTAGGATAGAAAATTGTCTATATTGATGTTATGGTGGTCCAAGGTCCTTTAGATTTCAATATGCTCCTTGGAAGTGATTATGTTTATGCCACGAAGTTGTAGTGTCCACACTCTTTAAAGTGATGCATTTTCCCCACGATGGGAAGATTGTGACCATTGATCAACTTTCCTGTGTTACACTTGACCATCGCATCACTCCTAGTAATCAGACTTCCCTGAATGTGCCTCATGTTCTTGTGATTCTTCCCCTTATTCTAGTTAGCTTCTTCCCATCATAGGTAAAATGGGGGGCATGGCTCTAGTCTATGGACATCATACAGGATTTAAGCCTCTAGCTTTTATGTAATGGGGGAAACAAACCAACCTCTGGATATCATGTTGGGTAGGAGCAGTTTTGTGAGCATAGTTCTTTTTCTGTGTCAAGCTCATTAAAAAATGAAACAACTTTACGAGCATAGTTCTTTTTTTGTGTCAAGCTCGTTAAAAATGAAACAGGTTTGAGAGAATAGTCCTTTTTCTGTTTCAAGATCGTTAAAAAATGAAACAAACGTTGCAAGCATAGTTCCTTTTCTATGTGTCAATCTCGTTACAAAATGAAATAGAGGTTTGAGAGCATAGTTCTTTTTCTGTGTCAATCTCATTAAAAAATGAAACAGGTTGGTGATCATAGTTCCTTTTATCTGTGTCAAGCTCGTTAAGAAATGAAACATATGTCTTTTAGAATAGTTTATTTCTAGTTTTAAGCTCATTAAAAAATAAAAATTGGCCTCCAAGCAAAGTTTACCTTTTGGTTTCAAGATTGCATAAAAATGAAACCATTTCTGAGCATAGTTCATTTTCTATGTCAAGCTATTTAAAAAGTGAAATAGGATTTCTCAAGCAAAGTTTACCTTTTGGTTTCAATCTTGCATAAAAATGAAACCATGTTTCAAGCGTAGTTATTTTCTGTTTTAAGCTTGTGTAAAAATGAAACATGTCATTTTGACCATAATTCATTCTCTGGTACAAGATCGTTAAAAAGTGACGCATATACCCTAAGCATTCTTTCAATCGATCTTCAAGATCGTTAAAAATAGTAAGATGGTATTGAGCTTACTTTTCATTTTTCGTGCTCTGGTTAAAACATGAAAAGTGGTTTGATCTTACTTTTCATTTTTTGTGCTCTGATTCAAACATGAAAAAGGTTTTGAGTGCCTTTTATTCCTTTGTCGTGCTCATTAAAAACTCAGTGAAGAGGTATTGAGTATACTTTTACTGTTTTTCAAATTCCTTAAAATTGGATTATGAAAAAAGAAACCTAGTATAGTCCTCTTTAATATCTTTTCAGACTCTTAAAATGTGAAAAGATTGCCGAGTGAAATTGTCTTCTTCACGCTCGAAAAAGGACTTGAAGAGTTGTCTTCCTGGTGATTGTTTACCCCTTTTTTAGACCAAGGGGCACTACTTGAAAAAGGAACACTCCAGCCAATCATGTATGGAAGAGTTCTCTAAGGTATTATTTTATACTTTTTCGGGCCTCAGGGACTAAATTTACAAAAAATTCCATCATGGAGTCTTCTTAGTCACTTCAGACTTTTTAAACATGAAATGACAAAGGAGTTTTCTTTCGTCGGACCCATAAAATCAAATGACAAAAGACCCTTTTTTGGGGAATGAACCCATCCTTTCTTAGGTTCATAAAATACATGAGTTTGGACTTGTCCAAAGTACGATCTATAACGAGTGTTTTTTACCCTCTTTGAACTCGTAAAAATGAAAAAGAGGCACTCATCAATCATGATGGGGAAATAAGGGAAAGGGAAAACATTTTGCAATAATGGCAGTTGTTAGTCACCTTTGAACATGGCACTTGTCTGCATTTCATTCATTCAATTGGGTATTCATCTTGTCTCTGAGTCGATCCACTTTCATGAGTCATACCACTCCTTTGAGTCTTTCAAATAATGCATTGTCCATTGTCGCATTGTGTTCTGCCTCGTCAAGTCAATGCTGCCAAGTATTCGGTCATGCCACCTTATGTTTGTTATATTTTTATCATTTAATCAATATGATCTAGGATCTTATCTGAGAGAATAACATGCACAACAATAATCATAAGAGAAAAGAGACACAAAGAGTTTTCCTTGGGGAAACCATAAAGGAGAAAACCTTGAAACTTGCTCAGAGATAGAATGAGCACCGATAGCAAAAGTAAAACACAAAAATAGAAAGATGATCTCCGACAGCTATTCTCTCTCTCACTTGTGCAAACTCCTCTTCTCTCACTCATGCGCTATAGTTGAGTGAGTGTGTGTTTCAAATAGAGAGTCTCACTCTCTATTTATACTAGTTTTCCGCTTGACAATTACTAACCAGGACCTACTTCTCTAGGAGAGTCTAATAACCCCAGTACCCCTCAACTGTGGGGACTATTGCCTCGACTTACAATGGAGGGTTAACCTCTATGACTTTACATGAATTTATTATATTAATGATTCTCTTGATAGGAACATTGGGGTACAATAAAATACAATATAAGATATACAAGTGAATACATTCCAAAGTTATAGATACATCAACACTCCCTCTTAACTAGGAAGGTATTCTCTTGACACAGTTCATCAGCACAAGTCTTCATCTCTATATCATCATCAAAATTGGATCATCATCAAGCAAGATCATCATCATCATCACTGCTCCCGCTATATCGAGCAAATGGTGTTATCTCTCAATTATACTCATTATAGGAAGTTCTACAAAGCCAACCCTTTTTCATGTTGGTTATAGGCCTAGCCTCCATGTAGGTCTTCATCTTCTACAACACTTATATCTGACCATGGGAGGAACACATCCCGTAACCATGTCAAAAAGGATTTTCTCTTACATCTGATCATGGGAGGAACACATCCTACAACCATGTCAGAAAGGCTCTGCTCTTACATTTGACCATGGGAGGAACACATCCCGCAACCATGTCAGAAGGGCTCTGCTCTTACATATGACCATGGCAGGAACACATCCCACAACTATTTCATAAGGGCTCTGTACTTACATTTGACCATGGGAGGAACACATCCCGCAACCATGTCAGAAGGGATCTGCACTTAGATATGACCATGGGAGGAACACATCCTACAACCATGTCAGAAGGGCTATGCACTTACATCTTACCATGGGAGGAACACATCCCACAACCATGTCAGAAGGGGTCTGCACTTACATCTGACCATGGGAGGAACACATCTTGCAACCATGTCAAAAGGGCTCTGTACTTACATCTGACCATGGGAGGAACACATCCCGCAACCATGTCAGAAGGGATATGCACTTACATCTAACCATGGGAGGAACACATCCCGCAACCATGTCAGAAGGGCTCTACACTTACATCTGACCATGGGAGAAACACATCCCGCAACCATGTCAAAAGGGCTCTACACTTACATATGGCCATGGGAGGACTAGCCTACCACCATGTCGGAAAGGAACAACAATTACATCCGACCATGGGAGGCCTAGCCTTCCACCATGTTGGAAAGGCACATCACTTACATCAGACCATGGGATTCCTAGCCTACCACCATGTCGAAAAGGCACAACACTTACATCCAACCATGGGAGTCCTAGCTTGCCACCATGTCTAAAAGGCTCCGAGACTCATCACTTCCCGTTGGAGGGCACCTTGATATGAAGAACACCAAGATTCTCTCTGAAGTACTCAAACTTTACTCTGTCCATTTCTAGCATAGAATCACATCAGGGCTGATTATGTCCAAGGATAACCTGTGACCTTCAACATGACTAATTACATCCAAGGACAACCTACAAGACCGTTTACATATGAGCAACCTACGAGCTTTGCCAGCATTTTATGCTCATACAACCTGTCTCACTGGCTATGCTAGAACTCTCTCTTTCGAGAGATCTCAATCTGGATCACAAACTGGAGCTTCATTGCTCCTCTCTCGGCTGTACTTAGCACCATGTAGGATTGCTTCTTGCTAAAACAAGAGATCACACATGATTCCATACTGAAGCAGCACCTCGAAGTGCTCTTCCTATCAATGGCACTTCCTGCCCAATCTGAATCCACATAACCTTCCAGGTTAATCTTCTAATTTTCCTTGTACTTAAGCCCATAATCAACTGTACCCTTTAGGTACCTCACTGCATGCTTTGCAACCATCAGGTGAACATGTCTCGGATCCGTCAGGAACTGGTTCAATGTGTTGACAGCAAAGCAAATATCTGGTCTTGTATTCATTAGGTACATCAAGGATCCAATCATCTGACGATACACCATGGCATCAACCAACTCTGACAAAGAATCACTCACTAGCTTCATGTTCGATGCTATAAGTGTGGTCATGGCCTTGCAGTTCATCATCCCGAACCTCTTCAGGATATCCAATGCATACTTCCCTTGTCCCATGAAAATTCCATCCACATTCTGCCACATCTCCATACCTAGAAAGTAGTGCATCATTTTCAAGTCCTTCATCTCAAACTCAACAACAAGTCTCCTTCTTGCAACTTTAATGAGTTCCTCTTTTCTGTCAAGAACAAGTCATCTAAATATAACAGGACCATCACTGGTATTCCACCTTCATCCTTGAAGTAAAGGTTGGAATTTTCTGTATTCTCAGTAATTCCTAGATCCATCAGTAAGTTGTCCATCCCGTCATATCATGCCAAACCTCAGGATCTTCTACATTCACTCCCTTTGAAGAAAAGCATCATTCTCCCTCTGGCTTTCATACTCTATGCATTGAAACATTTTGTACTGGAGTGACAAGCAGCTTCCTATGCTACTAATATTTGATGTATCCATCTAGGGTCACTAGATACCAAGATCCACTATACTGAACCTTTTCAAAAGTTCTTCTCACACCCATCTGTGAGCTTGTCATCCTCTATAGGATTTCATCTTCAACCTTGTGGAAAAGGATAAGATCTTCATCACTTTAGGTGATCTTCAAGCTCCTCATGTATGTGTTATCCCATGGGTTCCTTCTGATCTCATACAAGGCCTTCTTTCTTTCTTTGCACACATGAGTCTGATTGTCATGTGTCTCGACTTCCAATGGATGCAAATGTCTCTTCGTAGTCTATGCCTTCTTTCTGTGAGAAGCCTCGTGCTATGAATATTGCCTTGTATCCCATGATGTTGTCATCTACTGCATGCTAGATCTTGTAGATCCATATGGAAGATAATACAGACTTCCCTCCAGGTCTTTGACATCGCATTCTAGTCATCATTCTTCCAATCGGGATGATTTCTCGAACTGTCATCACTTGTTCTTTGGAACAAGTCTCATCCTTCTTTTCTTATAGGCGATTGTACGCAATCTTTCCTACAATTCAAATGCATTAGTTGTATGGTTATAAAAATTTCATAAGGAATATTCATAATGTAAAATTCTTATGCATAAAGATATAATCATGCAACTATTTTAGCCAATACAACATTCATCCATATCTCACGGAAACTTTCTAGATAACTTCCATCTCTACCATGACATCATTGAGATTGTGCACTAATCCAATATGTCAGCAAAGAGGTTTCATTATAGATAAGTAGCAATGGAGAGTTTTATAGCACCAAGGCTACTTACCCATCACATGCATATTAGTAGTATACTGTCATTAATGCAAACATTCTACAACTAAACAATGTCATATAAACAACTAGATATATAGGAAAATACAATTCAAATACCTATCTTGATTTGTTTAATGGGTAGACTCCTTCTTGAGCCTTCAGCTTCATCATCATCATTTATTATCCAAATGCTAAGATGGATAAGATGTTCTTCAAGAATTGATTCATTCATATTCCTCATCGCTTGAGGGAGCTTCTTTGAATCGTGCGAGCTTTATCTTTAGTTGCTACCATATTCTCGTCTCTTATTATGAGTCGAGATTATTCTTGTGTGCACTCTTCCAAGAGTATGTTGAAGGTAATCACTTCCTTATGGAACACATTCCTTGAATAAATGAATCCCATGATCCTAGGAGGCCATTAAAGATGGTTATCACGATTTATGCATTCTCTACTTCTTCATCCACTACTTCAAGTTGTTCTTTGATTTGAGAGACCCTTGTAAAGTATGATTGTATGGTCTCTACATTTTGGATCTTTACATTCTTCAATTGGTTTCTCAAAGTCATCTTTCGATTTATGTTCTTCCCTTCAAATAGCTTGTTCAAGGAATCAAACATCTCTTTAGGTGTCTTTATGGAAGGCACTTGTGGTATAAGGTGATCCTTTATTCAATCAACAATGATTCTCTTGGCCTTGACCAAGTTCTTCTTGTGTAAGGCTTTAGCCTCATCTCCCTCTGGAACTGGAACCTCTCTACTTATGTAGCTGTCCAATTCATTTTCTTTAAGAACTAGTGAAATCCTATACTTCCATGCTCGAAATTTTTCATCTTCACCAAGCTTGTCATCAAGCTAGTGTGATAGGTCATTTTGAAATGAGAACCTCAAATGTAAATAGCAACAGATTAGATCTTACCGATTTGAGGTGTCTGTCCTGGTTCCGGATCTGGATGATCTAGTGTTTGTTAGAGAAACCCTAATTTCAAAAACTTGGTAACTTTTATATCTTATTGGATAGAAATATGTGCCTCCTAAAGGCGAGCTGAGCAACATACTCATTTTCCCAAAACTATGTTCAGAACTGCAAAATATCTTATTCCCTAGTTTTCTTCAATTTCTTCTGTAGAATTTCCTGATATTGTTTCTGACATATATCCTAATGTAATAATCCTCTATGTATGAAACCTAGCACTAAGGTATCCTTGTATTTCATATTTCCAACAACGTAGGTTTGATCAGAATTGGTTTCACCAATTGGTACTTATGAGATTTTTCCCAAGGTGACTTATTTCAGTACTGTTCAGCATAGCGAACATGTAAAGACTACCACATGTCACTGTTACACCTTAGGGTTCTGAAACTTTTACCATGGAAATTAAAGTTCATTCCCTATATGGAACATCTTGAAAATTTTCATTTGGACCTTTGTAGCGCAAGATATAGCAATTTTCCGTAGGTGTCCCATTTAGGGATGAATCTTAGGAGAGGCTAGAACCCTGATTTGGAGGAATCATATCTCCCAGAATATAGCGAATCTAAGGCTGAAACTTTTACATAGGCTACATAAAGAATTTATATTTGACCTGTAAATATTTTGTGTCTTGCTCCTTCTCTAATATTGAGATATAGGGAATGCACCAAAATGACTAATTTTAGTTTTTTAGGGTTTTTCTGGTCCGAGGTCAAATTAGGGTTTGACTTTCCTAGATTTTTACCCAACCAAAAATTTCGATATTGGTCTCTAAATTTAGATTTTGAGGAGGAGAGAAATCATATGTTGGGCTCACTAAAAATTCCTCTTCCGTGAAAATCCCTAATTTCCCACAGTAGTGACATGTCAAAAACTAAAAATGCTCGGAATCAAATTTTGCTACGTCAGAAAGATGTGCCCTTCAATGGAGAGTTAGCCTAGACTCCTTTTGCTGATGATCTATGGAGAGAGACCCAAAAATTAACAATCCCTAGCTACCATATCTGCACAGTTTCTTCTTCTTAGGTTAGCTCTGATACGATGTTATATTTTTATCATTTAATCAATATGATCTAGGACCTTATCTGAGAGAATAATATGCAGAACAATAATCACAAGCGACAAGAGACACAAAGAGTTTTCCTCAGGGAAACCATAAAGGAGAAAACCCAAAAACTTCCTTAGAGATAGAATGGGCACCAATAGCAAAAGTAAAACCAAAAAATAGAAAGATGATCTCTAACAGTTGTTCTCTCTCTCACTTGTGCGAACTCCTCTTCTCTCACTCATGCGCTACAGTTGAGTGAGTGTGTGTTTCAAATAGAGAGTCTCGATCTCTATTTATATTATTTTTCCACTTAACAATTACTCACCAGGGCCGACTTCTCTAGGAGAGTCTAATAACCCTAGTACCCCTCAACTATGGGGACTATTTTCCTAACTTACAATGGAGGTTTAACCTCTATGAATTTACATGAATTTATTATATTAATGATTCTCCTGATAGGAAAATAGGGGTACAATAAAATACAATATAAGATATACAAGTGAATACATTCCAAAGTTACAGATACATCAACAATGTTCAAAAGGGAAATTGCCTTGAGAGTTTACACCTACAGTCAAAACAATTTTTTGTGTCAAAAACTTTTGAGTCAGCCCTATGGTTACATCACACTCAAAATTCCAGAACTTTGTTTTGAGTTTCGTGTCATCGATGTGGGATTCATTATGTCCCTCCTTCGATGAGACTGTTCCTATCGACATCAGCTCATCATCCGGGAATTAGTCTTAGAAACAAAAAGTTTAGTACCTTGAGGTCGGTATTCCTTAATGATAGATTCTCTCACTCTCGACATAGGTTCGCATCATTGAACTTTGATCGATAGATTCGACTGAGTGTTCAACATCAAGTCATCTATTCACACTCAGACGATTGTACTAGGGTACCTTGGGAATCATTGAGATCAATGGTTATCTCCCTCGCACTTGTTAATAGTTCTCATCATTGACTAGTAATCAAGTTGTTTCTACCATGTTCGACATCAATACATTGTAATCACATGGATAGATTCGTACTTTGTGGAAGACGAGACAAAGAACCTGGTGTTGCAGCTGCAACTTTTCTCCCCAAATTTCTTCAATTTGGGACCCCTCCTCATGATTTTGCTTTAATATTTGAATCCTTTGATTTGTTGGCATGTGTTTCAATCTTTAAATGACTACAAAGCTTAACTCTTGACCAAGGTCTGGTTTTTTATTGCGGTGAAGTTTATGGTGAGCCCTAGCTGTTAAGATTGTTTTGTTTATTGATCAAACCAGTTGTATCTACTGAGGTCGCCATTGTTGGATGTTTGAAGTTGACTAAAACGCTTAGTTTTTTTTTATTGTTTTGATCGGAATTTCGAACCATTTTCCATCCGTCGTTGCGGATCCTAAAGCAATTTAGCTTCCGAAGTGTGAAAGCGTCGATGGCCGATGCATTTTAACCTGTTTTAGTCACGTGCATGAAGTCGTTTCTCATCCGCCGTTGCAGATGGAAAAGCCTTTTGTCTTTCGAAACGCAAATCCGTCCGACGTCTGACTTGCATCGCATGGATTTAGTTTTCTCTTTTCCGCTGTTGCGGCTCTCCAAGTCTTTTGGCTTCCGAAGTTCAAATCCTTCTGAATTCCGATTAAAGCCTCTCTTGCATGCGTGTCGCTTGTCTGTGATTTGGGTTTCTTCCGCCGTTGCAGCTGGGTGAGCCCCTTGGCCTCCGATGCTATTTCCTTTCGATTGTCGATTTTAAGTTTTCACGCCAGTGTGTTTCCTGTTGACTGCCATAGGCTAGGTTTGTCAGGACGGTAGATGGTGCGCCTCGCCATTTCCTTGTGGAATAGTCGTTTAATTGATAATATTTGTTGTTTTGAATGATGCTAGTCAATTGATGGCAGGCGGTTTTTAGGGGATTAAGTACTCTACCGTGGTGCTGAGAAAGACGGACCGTTTGGCCAGAATATAACTAAAACCAGAGGGATCGCCAGGAGAACCAGGGGAGTAGAAGACAAAACCCGGAGCTATAACGGCGCGAGCCCAAGAAGTCATCAGTTACCAAGTGGTCCATGATTACATACAGACAAGGACTGTGAAGTGTTAGAGGAAATGAAAGATCATGTGTCTGGGGAAAACGAAACGCTCTGTAATTATAGTTTAAATATTTGAAAGGAGGATTGAGAGAGGGATTTTTCCCTGAAAAATTTGTAAACTCTTTGCTTGTAAGAGGAACTATTTGGTTTTACAGTCAGAAAGTGCAACTTTTTCCACTAGAGAGAGCGAAAGGTGGAATGTATCAATGTGACTGAATGAATAATGTTGAAGAGGAACTATTTCGTTTTCAGTAGTGTTTCATTTACTGTGAGAGTATTTAACTTCCTGAACCTATGTTCTTGTTGAGTGTTCTTCAGTATTTTTTGGGATGTCTTCCACTGTGAGTAATAAATGTTGTTCATAAAATAATCGGCTATCTGGTTGTTTAAATATATGTAATTGTTCATGCATTGTGAATGAAGTATTAGCTATCTGTAACTCTTCATAATGCACGTACAAAATGTATTACTCACTAATGAATGATAACTCTGCTCCCTAGGGATAGTTTAGGTAGTTAGTGTATTTTGTGTTATGTTGTATGTGTTTTGGGTGCCTGTGAACCTTAAGACGAGAGGTAAGAACCTGTGCATCACATTGTGACTGTTCCTTGCATCTTTAGCACCCTGCATTGTTAGTTAGGCACTTGCATATCATACATTAAGTCAAAAATAGAAAAAACTCAGTGGGCCGGGCCGCAACCAGTACAGCCTTTATTTTTGTTACTTTGACCTACGGTGGCCGGACCGTAAACCGAACGGATTCCCTATACCAAATAGTCAACGGGCTATTTGGGAACGTTGATTGGGGAGAATCCCTTACTGTTGTCACCTGCAAATTTCCAAGCGCCAACAGATTTGGTGCTAAAATGAGGGCTGCCAATGTATGGCTGGCCGAGGAAACCCATTTTCCCGAGAATATTCCACCAGTCACAGTTCTGAAAGTAGTGGGTTCCATAATCCAATTCCGGAAGAAAGAGAACATCTATATTCTGTTGACAACGAAATTGTTAATGATCTGAGAAGACACACCAGGGCATATGTAAAGAAGATTGGAGGATTGCCAATCATCCCCGAACTGCCCAGAAGAGAGTATAAAAGGAAGGATCGTCCTGAAGCAGAAGGCTCAGTGTTGGTTGGAGACTGGGAAGAGCTGGTAGAAACAGTCTTGCAGGAAGTGGTGCTACCTTTGAACCAAGAAGGCCCAGAGACCCCTCACAGTTCTCTTGCTCATACTCTATTTGGTTCACCTCCTCACTCCCCACCCAGACTCATGGCAGGAGTTAATGCTAATCAACCTCCTAACCCACCTAATCCACCACCCGCATGGAGAGCTAGATCACCCTTAAACCTGACTCCTCCATTACATGACCTACCTCAATCCTTTGATAAGATGTTGCCCAAGTTCGACCCAAACGAGAAAATACTAGTAGATGATCACCTACAAAGATTTTACTTGGCAATTGAGGGATTAAGGGCCAGGGAACATGAAGACATGGTATGCAGACTGTTCCCGCATACCCTCAAAGGAGATGCAGCGTCATGGTACTTTGGATTTCCTGCTAACTCTATCCCTGATTGGGATACCTTCGAAAGAATGTTCAGAAGTAAGTATGCAACTCAGAAAACTCATGCAACTCTCATGAAAGGGATGTGCACGTTGAAGAAAGAAAGAAAAGAAAAAGTACATAGTTTCACGCAAAGGTTTGCAGCATATCTAAAGAACTTCTCTGAAATAGATAAGCCTTCAGACAAAGTTCTTATTGAAAACTATACTTCAGCTTTAGGCCCTGATTTGGCCATGTTTGCCAAAGGTAGGGCCAAGCCTACTCTGACAGAGACCTATGAAGAGGAAGAAGTGGTGGAAGCTGAAAGAGAGAGAATTGAAGACTATCCAGAATAGTCTGGAGAGAAAGGTACAGGAAAAAAAACCTTATTGTTTACCAAGCCTAAGGAAGAAAAGTCTCCAGATTTGGAGAATATGGCTAAAATGATGCAGAAGCTTTCCAATAAAATCATAGATATGGAGAAATAAAAGGAAGCACAAAAGTTTTATAAGCCATATTATAAGAAAAGAGAGGATAACCACCAGTCTCAACCTCCTCCTCACAATACTGCATCTATGAACTTAACAGAGGTAGGATTGGATAATTTTTGCACATTCCACCAACAGCCACATTCTGAGAAGAATTGTCCGCAGTGGATAAACTCAATGACGTTGGTCATGAATCAGCTATTAGATTCTAGATTGACAGAAGAGGAAAATGAGGAAAGAAAGGAAAATTTTTCTTCCACATCTACTAAAGAACAGGAAGAGGAAACCATGGCTTTATGGAATTCTGTCTCACTATTTGATGCTGAAGAAGAAAAGACTCAGGGGTGTGAAGACGTTATGGAGACCAATGTAGCCACAAGGAGCCAAGGGACAGTTAATGAAGACAGTCTTATACTTCCAAATATTAAGAGGCTGCAGAGAAATGTTAAGAATAAATTTCAAGACAAGTCTTTGGCTGATACAATTCCAGAATTCACTATTACCAGCCAAAGTCCTAGACAAAATGATACAACGGCCAGGCCGAAGGAAGGTAAGGAGAGTGCTGATAGGCCTCATCCCACGGAACAGCAGATGGATTATGACATTGTGGAGGATTTAAAGAAGATAAAGGCGAATGTTCCACTATTCGAGATGTGCAAAGTGCCGCAGCAAAAAGAAAGGCTGTTGAGAGCCCTTGAAACATCAGATGAAAAGACGCCCACGAACAACCAACCAGAAGAAGAAGAAGAGATTGGAGAGAATAGAAGTGGAGGTAAGTCAAAGCACAAGCATCCACCTTTCCTCCTTACTTTTGAAATCTTTAACTACAATGTACATAATTGCTTGGTAGATTCAGGGGCAACTGTTAATGTCATGCCGATATCTGTCTGTAAAAGAATCAATGGGCAGCCTAAGCAATCCCCGTGGAGAGTAGTCCAGTTGGACAGGACAGATGTGAAGGTGATTGGTGAGATGGAAGATGTCCTAGTCCGTCAAGATTCAAATGATAAAGTATGCCAGGTCATTAATATCGTGGTGGATGATATACCAGATGCATACGGCCTTATCCTGAGCAGAGATTGGTCGGCAAAACTTAATGGATATTTCGTGTTTGATTGGTCGTATCTATGGTTTCCATACAAAGGAAGTCTGAACCAGATTAAGATTTTAAGGGAGCCTCACATGAAGTACAATGTTACCCAACTTGAAGAGAATAATGAACCTGTGGATTCTGTCTTGGGAAACTATTTTATTGAGCTAGAACCAGGTAATTACCAAGCAGAAGAAGCCAACAACACAGCTGATACCCAGCCTGATCTCCTTCGATTCTCACAGGTTGATGAGATTGACTGTAAAATAGTAGACTTAGCAGTAGAAATATATTATTTTTCAGTAGTTAGTGATTTTTGGACTTTATTTTTTGATGGCTCTAAGAAATTAGAAGGGTTAGGGGCTGGCTGTGTCCTGATTGACCCACAGAAGAATAAACATTTCCTTTCATGTAGATTAGAGTTTGAATGTACTAACAATACAGCTGAATACGAAGCACTGGTGCAGGGACTAAAGAAGGAAATTGAATTGAAGGTAAGTAATCTAAAAGTCTTTGGGGATTCTGAAATTATTGTAAAACAAATTCAGAATCAGATACATTGTATCTCTCCTCACTTAAAGGCTTACCAGAATGAGGTATGGGATTTGCTGAAATATTTTAATGCATTTAACATTATTTCAATTCCGAGAATTAAAAATCCAGCTGCTGATCTATTGGCTACATCTGTTGCTAGACTCGTACCCACTAATAATCGATGTTCTGTTGAACTACTTTTCAGGCCCTCTGTACCTGATATGATTACGAACCTACGAGTATTTGATGATGACCAGCAGATCATAGAATGTTTAACGAATGATGAGGTGTTTAAAGGAGAGATCATAGACGATGAAGAGCATCAGGCTGAGATGAAATACGCTAATTTCATTCTTAAAGGAGTCAGAACGTTGGAAAAAATGGTCGATTTAAATGAAAAAATTCAGAAGACCACCCAACGTGAAGACCCACAGCTCATCGCTACAGTTCGAGCTGATAAATTTGGGGACTGAAACAGCTCCTAAGTTCGTGAATCTCGGCAAATGCTGTTCACCAACAGAAAGAGACAAATTCATCAGTCTATTTAAACAATATAAAGATGTTTTCGCATGGACGTACGAAGACTTGAAAACATATGATACCAACATCATCAAGCATGTCGTTCCCATTAAAACAGGCATCAAGCCATATCAGCAACCTTTGAGGAAAATGCATCCAAAATTGGAACTGCTGATTCAAAGTGAAGTGAAGAAGTTGTTGGACACGAGAATCATCTTCAAAGTCAGACACTCTGATTGGGTATCAAATCTGGTACCAGTAAGGAAAAAGTCTGGGGAAATCAGACTCTGCATGGATTTCAGGAACTTAAACCATGCATCAGATAAAGATAACTATCCTGTGCCACCCATGGAGCACCTGCTACAGATGGTTTTAGGTTCTGAGTTGTTTTCATTATTAGATGGTTTCTCTGGCTACAATCAATTATTAGTAGCCGAAGAAGACAGATTAAAGACAACATTCAGAACTAAATGGGGAACCTTTTCCTATAGAAGGATGGCTTTTGGGTTGATTAAGCTGGAGCGACATTTCAGAGGGCTATGGACATAGCTTTCTACGGATTGATTGGATGAAGTGTTGTAGTGTACCTGGATGACATTACAATATTCTCAAAGAAAAGAGGAGAGCACGCTTTTCACTTAAGACAGATTTTTGAACGCTGTCGGAAGTACGGCATCTCGCTTAATCCCAAGAAATGCGTGTTCGCCGTCACTGAGGGCAAGTTACTGGGGAACATAGTTTCAAAGAAGGGTATATCTATAGACCCAGAAAGAATTAATGCCATTGAACAAATCCCCATGCCCCATAATAAAAAAGGAATGCAATCGTTTATGGGAACCATAAATTTTGTACGAAGGTTTGTGCCTGATTTCGCTCAGACTGTCAAACCACTACAGCAGATGGTCAAACAAAATGCACAATTTAAGTGGACTGATATTGAGAAGGACACTTTCAGCAAAATTAAAACTGTTGTTGCACATGCTCCCTCCTTGAAAATCCCTGACTTTGATAAAGACTTTATTATGTATACATTTGCATCCGATGATTCGCTGGCAGCTGTGCTCACGCAAAAGGAAGATGGGGGGGATGAATTCCCAATCGCCTTTATGAGTACTGGTCTGCAGGGGGCTGAGTTAAATTAGCCAGCCATTGATAAGCAAGCTTATGCAGTGTTTAAAGCAGTGAAGCAATTCAGGCCTTATATATTAAAGAATCAAACCAAGGTAATAGTCCCCTACCCAGCTGTAAGATCCCTTCTCATACAAAAAGAGTTAGGAGAAAGAAGGGGCAACTGGGTAACAGCTCTTCAAGAGTATGACCTTGAATTCAAGCCAGCCTCTATAGTTAAAGGTCAAGGGTTATGAAAATTGATGACTAAAAGTGGGAACAATGAAGAACAAGCCTGGGAAGATGATGTCGGATTACATGTAATGGATGTATGCCCTTTGTTTACAGCTCCCGAGTCTTGGTATAGAGACCTTGTACATTACTTACAGTCAGGGATGCTGCGAGAACATTGGAATTCCAAGCAAAGAAGAGCGTTGCATCTTAAATCAGCCTCCTATCAACTTGTTGAAGGAATATTATTCAGAAAAAATTATGACGGGGTTCTTCTCAGATGTTTGGAAAAGGAAGATGCTAAGAGAGTAATGTCAGAATGACATGACGGTCCTACTGGAGGACATTATTTAGAAGACACTACAGCCCAAAAAATCCTCAGAGCTGGTTACTATTGGCCTACACTCTTCAAGGATGCACATGCACATGTCAGGAAATGTGATATTTTCCAAAGGTGTGGTGGGAGACAGCCTAAAGCAGCAGCACCTCTAAAGCCTGTGGTGATTATAGAACCATTCGAGCAATGGGGACTAGACATTATTGGAGAAATCAAACCAAATTATTCTCTGCAGCACAAGCACATTCTGACCGCTACGGATTATTTCACTCGCTGGGTCGAAGCTATTCCACTACGCAAGATTAATGAAGACGAAGTCATCAGCTTCTTACAAGACCATATCATGACCAGGTTTGGAGTTCTAGTTTGGTTAGTTTTTGATAATGCCAAGTACTTTTCATCAATTAAATTGACTGCTTTTGCTCATGATAAAGGAATAAAATTGCATTATTCTGCTAACTACTATCCACAAGGGAATGGCCTGGCTGAATCCTCCAATAAAAATCTGATTAGAATCCTGAAGAAGACTGTAGTAGAAAACCAAAGGAGTTGGCACTCTGCATTACCAAATGCCCTGTGGGCTGATAGAGTCACCCCCAAGTCTACGATTGGAGTGTCTCCATATACCTTGTCTATGGTAAAGAAGCCATTCTTCCTCCCAACATCATGCTACCATCTTCCATACTAGCTCAAGAGTCTAGGGGGTCTGATGATGAAATTTTACAAATAATAATATATAATATCCTGAAAGCTGAAGAAGTTAGATCTAAAGCTAAAGAATGATTTAAGCTACAACAAGAGTCAGTTAAGAGGTGGTTTGAAAAACATAAAGCTGGAACAAAAGAATTTGAAGTAGGAGACTTAGTTATGAAATGAGACCACCCCCATGATGAGAAAGGAAAGCATACCAAATTCCAGCAGTTGTGGGTAGGCCCTTTTCAGATTGCAGCCAAGCTTGGTCCTTCTACCTACAAGTTGCAAGATCTACAGGGGTGGGAGGAGAACCTACCAGTAAATGGTTTGGTTCTCAAGTCTTATTTTTCCTAAATCTGCTTGTTTTCTTCTGTCTTGCATATAAATAATTTATTTGGATGTCTTTTGAGTCATGTTTTTTAGCTTGTTTTCTTGTTTTCAATAAAGGGGACGAACCCATGGTTGCAGGGGGAACCTCTAAATGTTTGGGAGTGATAAAACATTCGAGTATCAGACTGTGTGTTACTGTTTGAACTTCTTCCAGTTTAGCAATTTTCTCGGATAATTCTGTGTGCATTGAAGTCCTGCTTAACCCCTGTGAAATAAAGCGGATTCAAGGAGTCTGGGGTACTATGTCGAGGCTCCATCCACGTCACATTTAAAATGTTCTAAGGAGCAACAGCAAAGGACCCATGGAAAGAAGCAAAGTGAACAGTGTATTAAATATAAATGATCCCATGCAAAGAAATGAATGCCAAAAGGCAAATAAAGAGTCAAAAACTCCTATGAAAGCATCATAAATCAAAGCAGGAGCTGAATCATAAGTACTAAATTGCCAAAAGATCCTCTCCGTCCGTGAGCTGAAACTTGAAGTACACCGCTCACACTAAAGGGCACTATGGGATAGAGGATCCTGAATTAAAATTTCAATAAGAAAGTCGTACAGGAGGACTCATATGAAAGGGACAAAAGTCCAAAAGCACAAAAGTGCTAAAATGGCATGGGAACAAGGAACAAATGAATATGCTGCTTACCATCTGCTACAATCCTGTGGTGTCCACACTGTTAGCCACCTGAAGACAAAGGTTAATGAAACTCATTGTCTAGCCTCAACAGAGTCATCTAGACTTGAAAATCTTGGTTTCCACTCTCCCTAATTGGACTATCATCAATGATTAAGGGTACGCACTTCTGTCATCTGAGAAATCCATATTGCTGGAAGAATTCAATACGATGTTGTTGTTGTTAAGCAGTCTGTCACTCAGAGGTTAATCGCCCAGAGATCTAGGTTCGCCAGGTAATCGCCAATTGGTGCAGCTGCAACTTTTCTCCCCAAATTTCTTAAATTCGGGACCCCTCCTCATGATTTTGCTTTAATCTTTGAATCCTTTGAGTTGTTGGCATGTGTTTCAATCTTTAAATGACTACAAAGCTTAACTCTTGACCAAGGTCTGGTTTTTGATTGCGCTGAAGTTTATGGTGAGCCCTAGTTGTTAAGATTGTTTTGTTTATTGATCAAACCAATTGTCTCTACTGAGGTTGCCATTGTTGGATGTTTGAAGTTGACTAAAACACTTAGTTTTTTTTTATTGTTTTGATCGGAAGTTCGAATCGTTTTCCGTCCGCCGTTGCGGCTCCTAAAGCAATTTAGCTTCCGAAGTGTGAAAGTGTCGATGGCTGATGCATTTTAACCTGTTTTAGTCGTGTGCATGAAGTTGTTTCTCGTCCGCCGTTGCAGATGGAAAAGCCTTTTGTCTTCCGAAACGCAAATCCGTCCGACGTCCGACTTGCATCGCATGGATTTAGTTTTCTCTTTTCCGCTGTTGTGGCTCTCCAAGTCTTTTGGCTTCCGAAGTTCAAATCCTTCCGACTTTTGATTAAAGCCTCTCTTGCACACGTGTCGCTTGTCCATGATTTGGGTTTCTTCCGCTGTTGCAGCTGGGCGAGCCCCTTGGCCTTCGATGTTATTTCCTTCCGATTGTCGATTTTAAGTTTTCCTGCCAGTGTGTTTCCTATTGACTGCCATAGGCTAGGTTTGTTAGGCCCGTAGATGGTGCGCCTCACCATTTCCTTGTGGAATAGTCGTTTAATTGATAATATTTGATGTTTTGAATGATGCTGGTCGATTGATGGCAGGCGGTTTTGAGGAGATTAAGTACTCTACCGTGGTGCTGAGAAAGACGGACCGTTTGGCAAGAATATAACTGAAACCAGAGGGATCGCTAGGAGAACCAGGGGAGTAGAAGACAAAACCCGGAGCTATAACGGCGCGAGCCCAAGAAGTAATCAGTTACCAAGTGGTCCATGATTACATACAGACAAGGAATGTGAAGCGTTAGAGGAAATGAAAGATCATGCGTCTGGGGAAAACGAAACGCTCTGTAATTATAGTTTAAATATTTGAAAGGAGGATTGAGAGAGGGCTTTTTCCCTGAAAAATTTGTAAACTCTTTTCTTGTAAGAGGAACTATTTCATTTTACAGTCAGAAAGTGCAACTTTTGCCGCTGGAGAGAGCGAAAGGTGGAATGTATCAATGTGACTGAATGAATAATGTTGAAGAGGAACTATTTCGTTTTCAGCAGTGTTTCATTTACTGTGAGAGTATTTAACTTCCTGAACCTATGTTCTTGTTGAGTGTTCTTCAGTATTTTTTGGGATGTCTTCCACTGTGAGTAATAAATGTTGTTCATAAAATAATCAGCTATCTGGTTGTTTAAATATCTGTAATTGTTCATGCGTCGTGAATGAAGTATCAACTATCTGTAACTCTTCATAATGCACGTACAAAATGTATTACTCACCAATGAATGATAACTCTGCTCCCTAGGGATAGTTTAGGTAGTTAGTGTATTTTGTGTTATGTTGTATGTGTTTTGGGTGCGTGTGAACCTTAAGACGAGAGGTAAGAACCTGTGCATCACATTGTGACTGTTCATTGCATCTTTAGCACCCTGCATTGTTAGTTAGGCACTTGCATATCATGCATTAAGTAAAAAATAGCAAAAACTTGGTGGGCCGGGCCGCAACCGGTACAGCCTTTATTTTTGTTACTTTGACCTACGGTGGCCGGACCATAAACTGGACGGATTCCCTATACCAAACAGTCAACGGGCTAGTTGGGAACGTTGATTGGGGAGAATCCCTTACTGTTGTCGCCTGCGAATTTCCAAGCGCCAACACCTGGGTATTTGTTAAAGAGATCATTGCTTTCCCGAGGTTGTGATGGAGTATTTTGTATGAGTCCTAGCATGGATACACATTTGTATGTCCTTGGATGTACTCAGATTTGCATCTGTATGACATAGATATACATTGTATGTCTGGTATCTATGTTCAAAATTGAGTCTTCTTCGCATGGATCTACGTTGTATTTTAGTAGCCATAACATTTTTGTATCTCACATGGATCTGCATTGTATTGGTCAACAGGCATGTTGTGAGCCATTTGGGACAAATGTAAAAGGTGTTGTAGAAATTTTGTGATGCTTGAGAAGTTCTGACCATTGGACCTTTTCCTCGATACTATACCTTGTTCTTTCAAAGTACTATTCCTATCGTTCCCCTCCAGCCATCATACTTTGGGGGGCATATATTTTACACCAAAATATCATTGCCATCATGTTGTGAGATAGGTATTCCCTTGTCTACTTCAATCCCTCAAAGTTTTCCCTGGAGAAATGACAGGAAAAAATATCCCTTTACAGTTTTTCCTTGTTTTGATCTGGTAACGCTCTTTCCCCATTGACAAAAAGGCGTTACCCAAGAAGCAAAGAGCTGGTAATGCTCCTGATACATGAGAGAAGAGGGGTGCCACTACTTCTAGCCTTATTGGAAGAAGCATTACCCCATTAACACTGCCTTTTTGCTTCATTGGGGGAGCGGTGCTCAAGTTTTCAAGGCAAAAAGAGAAGCTTCGAGAGGCTTCTCAAAGCTTACCTCCGTGGAGCCTCTGTTAATTTGAGCATATAGATCTGTAGACAAACACACAACTCACAAAGAAGATCTCACAATTTACTCAGCCATTGAAGAATGAAACAGTGCAAAAGGCTTGCAGCTGTGAATGCTTTCATTAATCAAAAAAGTAATCCAGATAATAATTACAATGATGTAAAATGGCTTTAATAGCCACAAGAAATTCGAATCCACATGAGGAAGTTCGAATTGATGACTCTACTTGACTGTACGTAACCAAGACTTGTCTAAATCACAATTGGAGTTCTAAAACACAACTAACTGTTACATTTAGTATTAAATAATGGTTAATTGACTGTGGTAGGTGAGAAAAACGCCCCACATGTGTGCAATTAATTAAACCATTATTTAACTGAATGTAACTGACTCCTAACTTGGCTTGACTAGTCATCAACTGAAGTTAAGGACCCAGTAGTGAACTGTCCTTGTCTAAATCATAACTGGAGTTCTAAAACACAACTAACTGTTACATTTAGTATTAAATAATGGTTAATTGACTGTGGTAGGTGAGAAAAACGCCCCACATGTGTGCAATTAATTAAACCATTATTTAACTGAATGTAACTGACTCCTAACTTGGCTTGACTAGTCATCAACTGAAGTTAAGGACCCAGTAGTGAACTGTCCTTGTCTAAATCATAACTGGAGTTCTAAAACACAACTAACTGTTACATTTAGTATTAAATAATGGTTAATTGACTGTGGTAGGTGAGAAAAACGCCCCACATGTGTGCAATTAATTAAACCATTATTTAACTGAATGTAACTGACTCCTAACTTGGCTTGACTAGTCATCAACTGAAGTTAAGGACCCAGTAGTGAACTGTCCTTGTCTAAATCATAACTGGAGTTCTAAAACACAACTAACTGTTACATTTAGTATTAAATAATGGTTAATTGACTGTGGTAGGTGAGAAAAACGCCCCACATGTGTGCAATTAATTAAACCATTATTTAACTGAATGTAACTGACTCCTAACTTGGCTTGACTAGTCATCAACTGAAGTTAAGGACCCAGTAGTGAACTGTCCTTGTCTAAATCATAACTGGAGTTCTAAAACACAACTAACTGTTACATTTAGTATTAAATAATGGTTAATTGACTGTGGTAGGTGAGAAAAACGCCCCACATGTGTGCAATTAATTAAACCATTATTTAACTGAATGTAACTGACTCCTAACTTGGCTTGACTAGTCATCAACTGAAGTTAAGGACCCAGTAGTGAACTGTCCTTGTCTAAATCATAACTGGAGTTCTAAAACACAACTAACTGTTACATTTAGTATTAAATAATGGTTAATTGACTGTGGTAGGTGAGAAAAACGCCCCACATGTGTGCAATTAATTAAACCATTATTTAACTGAATGTAACTGACTCCTAACTTGGCTTGACTAGTCATCAACTGAAGTTAAGGACCCAGTAGTGAACTGTCCTTGTCTAAATCATAACTGGAGTTCTAAAACACAACTAACTGTTACATTTAGTATTAAATAATGGTTAATTGACTGTGGTAGGTGAGAAAAACGCCCCACATGTGTGCAATTAATTAAACCATTATTTAACTGAATGTAACTGACTCCTAACTTGGCTTGACTAGTCATCAACTGAAGTTAAGGACCCAGTAGTGAACTGTCCTTGTCTAAATCATAACTGGAGTTCTAAAACACAACTAACTGTTACATTTAGTATTAAATAATGGTTAATTGACTGTGGTAGGTGAGAAAAACGCCCCACATGTGTGCAATTAATTAAACCATTATTTAACTGAATGTAACTGACTCCTAACTTGGCTTGACTAGTCATCAACTGAAGTTAAGGACCCAGTAGTGAACTGTCCTTGTCTAAATCATAACTGGAGTTCTAAAACACAACTAACTGTTACATTTAGTATTAAATAATGGTTAATTGACTGTGGTAGGTGAGAAAAACGCCCCACATGTGTGCAATTAATTAAACCATTATTTAACTGAATGTAACTGACTCCTAACTTGGCTTGACTAGTCATCAACTGAAGTTAAGGACCCAGTAGTGAACTGTCCTTGTCTAAATCATAACTGGAGTTCTAAAACACAACTAACTGTTACATTTAGTATTAAATAATGGTTAATTGACTGTGGTAGGTGAGAAAAACGCCCCACATGTGTGCAATTAATTAAACCATTATTTAACTGAATGTAACTGACTCCTAACTTGGCTTGACTAGTCATCAACTGAAGTTAAGGACCCAGTAGTGAACTGTCCTTGTCTAAATCATAACTGGAGTTCTAAAACACAACTAACTGTTACATTTAGTATTAAATAATGGTTAATTGACTGTGGTAGGTGAGAAAAACGCCCCACATGTGTGCAATTAATTAAACCATTATTTAACTGAATGTAACTGACTCCTAACTTGGCTTGACTAGTCATCAACTGAAGTTAAGGACCCAGTAGTGAACTGTCCTTGTCTAAATCATAACTGGAGTTCTAAAACACAACTAACTGTTACATTTAGTATTAAATAATGGTTAATTGACTGTGGTAGGTGAGAAAAACGCCCCACATGTGTGCAATTAATTAAACCATTATTTAACTGAATGTAACTGACTCCTAACTTGGCTTGACTAGTCATCAACTGAAGTTAAGGACCCAGTAGTGAACTGTCCTTGTCTAAATCATAACCGGAGTTCTAAAACACAACCAACTGTTACATTTAGTATTAAATAATGGTTAACTGACTGTGGTAGGTGAGAAAAACGCCCCACATGTGTGCAATTGATTTAACCATTATTTAACTGAATGTAGAGAGCTAGAACTGAATGTAACTGACTCCTAACTTGGCTTGACTAGTCATCAACTGAAGTTAACTGGCCTTGGTTGGTTTCGGCACTCCCAGTTGCTTCCTAAATTGTAGGGATTGATCTAGGAGACTCCTAAACTTATGCAATCAAGTGCAATAAGTGGCAGTGAGCCTCAATTAGTGTTCCCCACACTTTGGTAACTGAAACATGTGCCCCAATTAGGTTAAGTTTAACCAATGGTGCTAATGACTATAAATAGACTGGATGGACTCCCGATTTAGACATGACTCCCGATTTAGACATATGACCAAATTTGGACAAGGGAGGATTAATAATCCTAACAGCCTCATCCCTATGGTTTAGGACCAGCTGCAGCTCAAGATCCTCCCTTTTTGGATCTTATCTCCACCTCACCCATGAGATCCTCAACCATACCTATCCTCCCATGTCTTTAAATACTAGCTCATCCCCCATGGGAGAGGAGAGGAAGATGTGTTTCATACCCAAACTCTGTCAAAATCATTCTTGAGTCTTTGGAGGCAAGGTGAAGTTAAAGGCAAGGATCCATTGGAAGAAACTCTCAACACCAAGGCATGAAGGTTGTATTCTTTCCAATTATTGTTAATAAATAATGTTTTCTCTTTCCCATACATGTTGTATCATGTGTATGTATTGCTTGACTCCTTGGTCACAAGCATAGATCCAGTTTTTATATCTTGTATGCTATCACTTTCTATTGTTGGCTTCTATCTTTGCAGGTAAACATATGAAAAGGCTTCAAGGATAGTGAAGAAACCCATTAATATAAGAAGCATGGTAGTCCATTCAAGTGCTCAAATAGATCTAGGGAGAGTCTGGCATTCTGTGTGACTCATTTGTTCTAGATATGAACCATTCATACTAGAGGAACATTTTTTGTCTGCAAGAGGTGCAATATTCCTAGGAACAACTCGCGCTCAACACAAACATTAAATACTCATGTTCCTCTGAGATCTTTCTAAACACAAACATTAAATCACTCATGTGATTCAGGTTCCATGCCAAATACATGCAATCATATATCAATTGTAAAATAAAACATATGCATTTGGCTTACGCCCAAAATATCAAATAAATCATCATACTCTTATGCAGTGGGGCCATATGCCCAATATACAAGATATAACATCAAAGCAACATCTCATGCAAGGGGACTTATGCCCATAAGTGTTAGGTAAAAAATTCAGGATATTACATCCCTCCTCACTTAGAACAACACCGTCCCTGGTAATCTAGGGAATAGGAATGAAATCATGAGACAAGGTGGGGTAAGCCTCTCTCATGGTGGATTCATTCTCCCAAGTAGCCTCATCATCTTCAAAGTGATTCCATTGAAATTTCAACTGGATTATGGTGTTCTTCCTAAGCTGCACCTCTCTCTTGTCAAGTATATGAAGGAGTTCATGTATAAACTCCCCTTCAGGTTCCACCTGTGACAAGGACCAATCAATCACATGTTTAGTATCATATACATATTTATTTAATAATGATGTGTGGAAAACATTATGAACTCTTATGTGAGCAAGTAAAGCTATTTTAGTATACCACTGGCCCTCTCTTGGCCAGTATCTCAGAGGGTCCACAAAGTTTTGGTTCCAACTTTCTGCACCTCCCCAAGCTTAATGTGCTTCTCTTTGATTTTACTTTTAAGTAAACATGGTTGTCTATCTGATAATATTTATGTTTTATTTTCTTATCCGCGTAAGGCTTCTGGAAGTCTTGTGCTTCTTTATGGTGACCAATAGTTCCAATTCCTTTAGTAAATCGGGCCCTAACATGAGCCGGTACACCGGGCTATCCCAAGTAACCAGTTTCCTACACTTCCAGCCATAGAGTACCTCGAAGGGAATTATCTTAACGGAGGTCTGGTATACATTTTTATATGCAAACTTTGCAAGATGCAGGTAATCCTCCCACTTGGTGGGGTCGTTCATGACATACATCCTAAGCATGTATTCTAAAATCTAGTTTACCCGTTATTTCTACCTGTTTGTCTGTGGGTGGTAAGCAGTACTAAAGTTTAATTGTGTCTCTAATCTGAAGAATAAGGATCTCCAAAATTTCTTGGTAAACTTTGTATCTTGTCTAAGATGATTTCCTTGGGTATTCCATGCAATTCGAATATCTCCTTTAAGAAGATGTCGACAATGTGAATTGCCTTGTAGGTCGACTTCACTAGGATGAAGTGTGCCACTTTTGACAATTTGTCAACCACTACAAAGATAGAGTCATTTTGCTTCTTGCTCTTGGGAATACCTGTAATAAAATCCATACTAATGACCTCCCACTTCCATTCCAGAATGGGTAATGACTGCAGCAATCCTGAAGGATGTTGGTGCTCAGCTTTGACTAGATGACATTCCTAACATTTCGCGATAAACAACGCTATGTGGGCCCTTAACTTAGTCCAAAAAAAGTGTTTTTTCACTGCAGATATCATCTTTTGATATCCCGGATTCCCCAAGTAGGGTTTCCGATGAAATTTTCTGAGGATGATGGACTTGATGTCCCCTCCTTCTGAAACATACAATCTTTCTTTGGACCACAATAGTCCAGTTTTTTCTACCTTATACTCATTTTGTTGTTTAAACAACCTCTCCTCTTAGACCTTCTTGAGGATTTCAACATAGAAAGGGTCAAATTCATTAGCCATTCTAAATCTCTCATGTAAATCTGAATCGGTTTGACTTAAAGTCACCTCATATAACATATGAGCTCATTGACTTAAAGCATCAACAATTTTATTCTCCTTTCCCTTTATATGCTTTAACTTGAAATGGTACTCGCTAAGGAAAGCCAACCATCTGGCCTTCCTGGCATTTAGATCCGGTTGATCAAATAAATACTTCAGACTCATATTTTCTGTCTTTAGAAGAAATTTCTTCCCCATGAGATAGTACATCCACATCTTCAAGGCGTGGATAATGGCTACTAACTCAATATCATGGGTGGGATAGTTCAGTTCGTGTTCCTTTAACTTCCACAATTCATAACATATCGCGCAATAGTTCTGTAAGAGGTCTCCTCTGAGCCATTCCTTGCTTTCATCCATGCAAACAACGAAATCCCCATCGA
This sequence comes from Pseudotsuga menziesii, assembly GCA_001517045.1. Classification (NCBI taxonomy): domain Eukaryota; kingdom Viridiplantae; phylum Streptophyta; class Pinopsida; order Pinales; family Pinaceae; genus Pseudotsuga; species Pseudotsuga menziesii. Next base: position 331,867 of record LPNX010439937.1, read on the forward strand.
GATCCACAATTCATAGTATCAGTGTAGTCGTTAAAAGTTGTTTAAGCTTCTAAAAACTTTCCTCGCACTTGGTCATCCATAAGCACTTATTTTCCTTCTTTTGCAAAGAGGTCATGGGACAAGCTATCCTCAAAAAAAAATCAGTGAACTTTCGGTGGTAACTGGCTAATCCCAAAAAGGACCTAATGTCTATGACACTAGTAGGGGTAGGCCAATACTCTATGGCTTTAATATTTTCTGGGTCAACAACTATCCCTTTCTCGAAGATGATGTGACCCAGGTTCTGTATCTGTGGTTTGTAAAAATCACATTTACTAAACTTAGCATAGAGATGGTGTTCCCGTAACACCTTTAGTACTATGCGGAGATACTCCTCATGTTCCTCTTTACTCTTAGAGTAAACGAGGATGTTGTCTATAAATACCAATACAAATTTATCCAAGTATTTACTGGACATATTGTTCATCATACACATAAAATTCGTGGGTGTGTTGGTCAACCCAAATGGCATTACTACAAACTCGTAGTGGTTGTATCTCGTACGAAAGGCGGTTTTATGAATATCCTCATCATGGATCTTTACCTGATGGTATTCAAACCATAGTTTAGTCTTTGAAAACATATTGGCTCCTCCTACTTGATTGAACAAGTCATCAATCCTAGGGAGTGAGTAACGGTTCTTGATGGTCATCTTGTTAAGTTGGTGGTAATCGATGCACATCTATATCATACCCTCCTTCTTCTTTACAAAACTTATTGGTGCTCCCCAAGGGGACACACTAGGTCATATATAACCCTTCTTAATCAACTCCTCCAACTACAACTTGAGCTCCACCAACTTTGGTGCGCTCATGCGGTAAGTGTCTTTTGAATCCAAAACCGACCGTGGTGTCAGTTCTATGGAAAAATATAAGTCTCATTTCGGTGTTAATCCTGGTATTTCCTCGAAAAAATAAATCCATAAATTCTATGAGAACTGGAAATTCCTTGATGTGCTGCTCTCTTTTAGATTCTACATGCTGGATGTTCACTGCAAACATTTTGCAGCCTTTCCTAATGCACTTTTTTTATTGTAAGGAAGATATTTTCCTAACGTAAACCTTCTTAGGTATGACTTGAATATTTATCTGATTCCCTAGGCTATCTATACACAAGATTGACTTATGTAGACAATCGAGCATGACATGGTGTTGTTCCAACTAGTCCATGCCAATAAGTATATTGTACGATCTTAAGGGTAAGATATTCAAATTTATCCTAGCAGGGGAACTATTTAAGTTTACCTCACAATCATTAACTATTTCATAAACCTTTCATTTCATACCCGTGGCTAATTGCATCAGCCATAGTTTCTCATGTATAACTTTGTCTAGTTTACACAAATCAATAATTTTAGGCGATACATAGCTTCAGCAAGCACCAGGGTCAATCAATATTGAAATAGAAGTATTGGAGACCTTACCTTCTATTTCAACCATAGTATCGTGATGGTCTTCCTATCGGCCATCTAAGGCTGCATATATCCTTGGTGTTCCAGCTATGTCCTCTACCATTGGTTCTTCCTGTAAATTGTGCAAGACCCCATTAGTCTTGTTCTTACAGTATTGGGCATAATGGGTCCCTTGGACTTTCCATCATTTAATTTACAGTGGGGTAACATTGGCTCCTCCATTTTCTACTGGTCATTTAGAATTTAGGGCTGGTACATTCGGCTTTTTACCGTTCTTGTTAAAGTTCCTATTGGTTGGAAAACTATTGTTCTATTTTCTGTAAGGCGGTGGGTTGAAACTTAGTTTGTGGTTTTCCGAGAAGGTCCTAGACCTGTCTCGAATTCTATTGATGTTTTCCTACCTCATATGTCCATGCTCATAGAAAATCCTAACTTTTTGTAGGGTAGTGTTCAGAGTCTTAGGCATGTCAAATTCAGTTCTCTCTCGAAAATTGGGAGGAATACATCCTTAAAATTGTTGTATTTTCACTTTCTCATCCTTTATATAAGGAACGTAGTGTAACGGATCCAAAAATATGTTAATGAAAGCATCCATGGTCATGGAACCCATTCTTAATTCGTGAAATTCTTTTACCTTCATGTCAAAGAATCTTTCAGACATGTATTTCTCCTGAAAAATTCTACGGAAGTTACTCCATCATATTTCTTTTAACTCATCTTTATTGGTATGCTTTAGGTCTCTCCACCATCTAGCTATTTTTCCATTTAAATTATAGATGGCTAGATGAGTTTTTGTCTCACTAGAGTAGTTGTTTACTCAGAAGTAATTGCTCATACCGAGAAGCCATTCTTCAGTTTTTTCCCTGGTGTCCATCTCTCCTTCATAGGTTGGGGCTCTTATCTTTTTGAAATCTCCTTGGAGATTGTCATCATTCCTCTATTTCTTTCTACAAGGAGAAAGGGAATTATCACTAGAAAGACTTTGATAATATCTTTTTGGAGGTTCAGGCGTGTGTTCTTCTTTTCCTTCTTGTTTTGGGTTGCTAGCTCGTTTATGATAAAACTCTTTCTTGAACTTGTTGGTTGAACGAGTCAGTTTTCCATGCGGGCTTCCTCCCGTCATGTTCCACAGGGAAGCTTCATTAATTGCTTGATGCTCTTTTCTTTCATTCAAATTATCATCCTTGAAACTCTGTAAGTATGCTTGCAGACTTTGTATGGTTTTCAGTATATCAGAATTTAATTCAACCACCACTTATTCTTCCCATATCGGGGTAGTCATTTTTCCTTATTGGCTGTTGTCTTCTTCCATGTACATGATTTGAACTCTGTTTTGAATTCTGCAATGTAAATTTTTTAATAACAATAACTTTCTGTTAGTTAACAAAATTTCAAATATATTTTATTTTCTGCAACGAATGTTTGCTACACCCCTTAGGTCTCTTAGTGTTTGAATCTAGGCTATGATACCACTTGTAATGTCCCTAAAATTCAAAAAACAAATTATAGGCTACTTGAAATGCTACCTTTCAAAGACATTATTTTAACTCCTGTGAAATGTATCTATTGTTGTTTACTAAATAAAGTGTTGTAAGATGTCTTTCTTCTTTATGTGTTTTCCTATGTAATGATGATATGTTTATGTGATGTCGTTATGCTACTTGGAATTTCTTTATATGATTACTTTTCATGTCTTTACTAATAACGTATATTTGTTGATTCTAGTTCAATTACATTTTACTTCCTATTTATATGTCTTATTTTTTTGTTTATGGTTTTATTTATGTAAAAATGTTGACTTGCCTTTTAATGTCAAGGGGTGGAGTGGTGGGGTTTTGTCCCTTAAGGGTCCACTTGAAAAGGTAAGGCTTCCTACTTCTTTGATGGGATTACTTAGTTCATTATGAACTAATGCAGACTCCTACTCATTTGTAGGTTATTCCGGCGGTGAACTCTGTCTACCACCATGGCAAGTAAAAATACTCTAATGCACTACATCTATACTTCACTATCCTATCCAAGCTGGTGAAATGGAAGACTAAATTCCTAAGCATAACTATGCATAAGTCCTATGTTTATGCAAACTCGAAAGCGTATGGTTATATCTTTATGGTCATCATTATTGTTATGTTTAAGGTTTGAAAACTTATCCACCTTGATTGTTTGTATTAAATAATTTGTAAACCTTATGGTGAAATGCCTAGGGTTTAAGGCATGATCCATATACCATGGAAAAAACTTGTAAAAGTTCCTTAGAAAACTATGGGGTTAACATAAATGATTTATGGCATATTTCATATGTCATAAAAGTTTGTCTTAACGTTGTATTAGAGGGTTTTGTTATGGGTTTAATGTTGGGGTGGTGGACTATGCAACATCAACGTGAAATTGACTATATCTCTATGGGTTTTGATTTCGTGGGTAGTGGAGGACATGGTGGTGATTTAATTACTCCTGGGAAAATGGGGCCAAAAAGACTCAAATGCTGGAATTGGTTGATACGCGGTTCATTTGGTTTTCTCTCTGGTTGTCTGAGTGGTTTCGAGCTCTCGGGAGATATGTTGCATGGTGCAAAAACCGTCCCTCTCGCTTGGAAGGTATGCTCTTAACATGGTATGCAACATTGTAATGGTTTGCTTGCTTTCGTTGCAGTTTGGCATACTTCTCATGGTTTATGTTTTGTTTGGTTTGTAGGTGACAAGGGTGGCTGGAACGTAGCTTGATGGTGGCTCTTTGGGTGGTCTACGCAACCTTTTAAGCGAGTAATCCCTGCAAGAAATGCAAAGGCCCTTACCTCTGCGTGTTTATTTTGATAGAGACTTGAGCTCTACGTTGGGAACATTAGCATTGTGTAGTTTCGATTGTTGGGTTTAAGGTTTTAATGGAAAAATCTGCATTTTAACTTCCATTGATGCGTATGATTGGATTCATAGTGTCATTTTCTTGCAATGGAACGATGGATATCATGACTGTGTTGTTTCGCATTTCTATGTATTATATTCGTTGGGTGTGATTTAATAATTATCATGGCTTGGGTTTCACCTTACGGCCATGATCTTGGATCAACCCTTAGGTGAATACGCAGCCTGCACATATGGTTTCTATGTTATTTGAAAGATGTGACTGTGTATTTGTTAACTGTAGATATTTAAATAAATGTTTAAGGATCGGGTTCCACATTACGACTGTGATCTTGGAAGCTTTAGCTCGACCCTTATATGGTTACACAGCCTGTGAATACAACAGTTAAGTTAAATGATTGTGGAATGAATGCATAGAGTGTGGCTTTGTTTTGAGAAGACTATTGGTTTATATTGAAACTCTTGTGGGCATCCTGAAAGGAGAAACCCTTACTGTGTATGTTACAACATTTATAAATTTGTGTTTATCAATGATACCTATAGGATTTGATTGTGGGATTTTAATCGATTTATATTTGTGGTTAACGTTTATGCCTACAGGATTCGATCCTCGGCTATTTTGTTAAATATGTTGGTATTTTTTGGTTGGCATTGCACAGGATCCGATCCTGGGTGCGACTATGTTTGTTAATAAGTTGGTTTATATAAATGGTGAGTTTGGTTCTTGGTTTATGTTTATATTAGTTTGATATATTTGTAATATAAATTTTCCTACGACCAAACCTTAACATGTTTCGAGGGCTGGGCTTTGTGTAAGATATTTTTTAATGGAATTTATATGAGGTTTATCCCGCAGTGAATCCTGTAGAGGATTCGATGGTTGGGATGGGCTTATGATGACTTATAATCGTTTATGGTTTAGCATTGATTTAATATTTATTTTGCATACTGTGAATAGTGTTTATGATATGTTATTTATATTTGATTTTCATATGGAAATATTAATAGCATGATCACTGGCAATATGAAATTTTCTAGCATTGTGGTTTTATGTTCAGAGTTGGTTTTTAAATGGTTTGTAGGAGATATGAGCTATGGTTAGTTTGATTCTTTTTATCTTTATAGATTATTCATTTATTTAACATGTTTTGTATCTAGTTTAAATGCTAATAAGGTTTAGTTGTCTATGTTTTAAGGAAAAACTATTTAAAATTTGTATATAGGTTTGAACAATATACAAAAAACAATTATCTCAAATAATCTAGAGTTTAAGCCTAAGATGAATTCTGTTAGAAAATTACACAAATATAGAGAATCCTAATTTAATATTTGAATGATTTATAAAAAGAATAACGCTGAAAGAATATAGACAATATTTTTCCTAGGGTTTAGATGCAAATAACTCAAGCTTTGAGGTTGTGTCAACAATCAGGAAAACCTAGCTGAGCAAACATATAATATATAGATTTTCATTCTAGATTATAAACCCTTAATTTAATAAGAAAATTGTATGAACTGTAAGGAAGATAAAAACCTCATACCTGCAATTTGAAGCTATTTTAATGGTTGGAAACCCTACACACTCAAGCACACGGTATAACAAGAACATAGACAATTCTGACCTTAGATCTGTTACCGAATAACTTGGGAACTACCATGTTCCACCGCACCATGACACAAAATTGTTCATGGTTTCAATCTGGATCCCCCCGCTCTGTTTCCAACATGCAAGTAGTCTAGAGCTCATAAAGGTAAGGCTTCACCTATCTGGGATAACAAGTTCTGTACCGGATTTTTTTTCCTTTCTGGGAAAACTATGCTCTCCAAGAACTCTTAGGAGAACAATGATTAGATAGAATAAATGGAAAATGAAGAGATCCACAAGCCTATATTTTTATTGGGTATTTATAGACAATCTTTAGGAAAAGGGGCATTTAAATCAAGAATTATTTTTTTTCTTGAAATTTAATCTTTTACTTAATTTATGTGAATTTAATATTTTTTTATTTTAACTTCGGAACTCTTTGACTAGTTCCTATTTTGACTCTTTTAGTTAATTAAATATTTAATTAATTATTTTAACAAATAATAATACATAGATCCTTAAATTATTATTTATAGTTACTATTATTAATACATACACTTACTCTTTTATTTACATCATATATATATACATACATACACACATACATACATACATACATACATACACACACACACACACACACATATATATATATATATATCATTGTTAACATTTTTTCTTTGGGTATCATATAGCATGATCCTAAATCATAGGTTACTTTTCTTTAGCTTATAGTCACCTCTTTATTAAGGTCTTCAGGTAGGGATGGTGAACTAAGTTTAGGCAGCTCTAAACCTCTTTGCATGTTGGATTACATCGTATAACGTGGTAGTTCTACAGTACTTGATGAGACACAGAAATTTGAAATTTTATTTAATCAACTCAAAAATAAGTAAGATGAGATCGGTGTTTTATTAGAGTCGTTTTCACTCAACGTAATTAATTTTCAGTAACTCCTAGTGTTACTCAGATCCCATACTCAACCCTAAAAACAAGGAGTTACACTTAGTGCAATTCTAGAGCTTCTCTCTCAACACTAATGCTAGGATTTACTTGATTAATACACCTAGTGATACAGTGGCCAAGGATCCGATTTTATAGAGCTTATGCTCAACATCAACTTGGAATGCTCGAGGGCTTATTCCCAACACTTCCAATTCTTATATTTCCATGTGCTTTAGAGCTTCATGCTCAACACAAACATTTCATAACTCATGTGCTCCAGAGCTGATGCTCAACACAAACATTTAAATACTCATGTGCTCTAGAGCTCTTTCTCAACACAATCATCAAAACACTCATGTGCTTCAGAGCTCGCGCTCAACACAAACATTAAATACTCATGTGCCTCGGAGATCTTTCTTAACACAAACATCAAATCACTCATGTGCTTAAGAGCTCGCACTCAACACAAACATAAAATACTCATGTGCCTCAGAGCTCTTGCTCAACACAAACATCAAATCACTCATGTGCTTCAGAACTCATGCTCAACGCAAACATTACATACTCATGTGCCTCAGAGCTCTTGCTCAACACAAACATTAAATCACTCATGTACTTCAGGGTCCACGCCCAACACATGAAGTCGTATATCAATGCTAAAATAAAACATATGCATTTGTCTTACACCCAATATATCAAATAAATCATCATACACATGTGTAGTGGGGTCTTATGCCCAATATAAAAGATATAACATCAAAGCAACATCTAATGCAATGGGACTTATTCCCATAAGTGTTAGGTAAAAAATTTGGGATATTACACCGATATACACTATGATGACCATCATCTAGTGGCATCGGATCCCTACCACCTTCCCTATTGGATAGATTCCCCTCTCCCCACTCTAGATTATCTCTCGCGAAATTACCCGTTGGATGAATCTATTATGGAGATCATGAGTGTGGATGAACCTGTATCAGAAGATCATCATTATAGATCATATTTCCTTCCCAATGCCAATTCTGTAGATCCTGATTTTGTTGCCCTCACTAGTTATGATATTGTCAAAAATCCTCAGACTCTTGTACTATTACAAGGAGATGATTCTGAAGGAAACCTATGTAACATTACTCAGACAACTCTTATTGACATATCAGTGAGGCCCAAAATTGTTGAACACGTTCATGTAGTCTAGAACTATTCAATTGAAGAAACCAAAAAGTACAGAGCTCTTTTCAAAGAGTTTCGAGATGTTGTTTCCTGCTTGTGTGAACAGATGCCTAGGATTTATCTGTCCATCATTGTACACAAAATTAAGACTTATCCCATTATGAGACCAGTCCCGCAAAAAATACATCAAGTCCATCCTAGGAAGGTTGCGGAAATAAACTCTGAGGTCAAGAAACTTCTAAAACTAGGTTTTATTTATCCTGTACCGATGATTGAGTGGGTTTCTAATATTGTCTCTATAGCTAAGAAATGGGGCACTATTAGGGTTTTCATCGATTCTCGAGATTTGAATAGGGCATGTCCTAAGGACAAATTTCCTACTCCACATATCGATCAAATCATTTATAGCTGTGTTGGGAGAATAATATTCTCATTTGTGGATGGATTTTCTGGCTATAGTCAGATAGAAATTCTACTTCCTGACCAACATAAAACGACATTCATTTTTCCATGGGGAACCTTTTCCTATCGGAAGTTACTCTTTGGTTTAAAAACGTCGGAGTTACATTCCAGCGCACCATGTCCTACGCTTTTGATGATATCAAACACATTGTGGAACCATATATGGATGACCTCCTTGCTCATTTGCATCAGCGTGAGGACCACCCAAGCCACCTTAGGGACATTTTTCTTCATTGTCGTCACTATCATATTCGGTTGAATCCCCAAAAGTGTGTATTTTGTGTTGAGACTGGACGTCTTCTTGGCTTTGTGGTTTCCAAAGATAGCATCCAGATAGATACTTTGAAAATAGTTGTTATTTTGGCCTTACCCGCCCCATCTAGTATCATTGAACTCCAAAGTTTGCAAGGGAAGAAAAATTTTATTTGTTTTTTTGTATGCAACTCATATAAAAAACACACTGTTATATGTGTCTCCTCAAAAAGAACACCCCATTCTTTTGGGATGGCTAGGACCAAAAACATTTCGATAATTTGAAACACGCTATAACACATTCACCAGTGTTACACCCCCCGAATTATTCAAAATACTTTCTGTTGTATGTTGTTGCCTCCACTACTACCATCAGTATGGTTCTAGTGCATGAATATCTCAATGGCTAATAAAATCTTATTTACTATCTAAGTAAGAGTATTCTTGACTCTAAAACACATTATTCGCATGTGGAGAAGCTGGCTTTGGCCATGGTCATTTCTTTGCAAAGATTTCGTCGCTATATTTTACTATGCACCAAAATTGTTCTCGCTAATCAGAACCCCATGTATTAAATTTTGACTCGTCAAGTACTAGGGGGAAAGTATTCTCGTTGGATCATTATCCTATAGGAATTTGATCTCGAGTTCGCTAATGCTACTTCTAAAAATTCCTTAGTTTTTGTGGAGTTAATGTGTGATCTTCCATGTTCTCTCATGGAAATTAACCTCGATGATTCATTTCCAGATGAATTTTTGTTCTTGATTCGAAAAACCGATCCGTGGTATGGATATCTAATCATCTATCTCCAAACCCAAAGGTTTCAGCCTGACATGTCTCATGACGATCGTCGACGCATCCATCACTGCACAAAATATTATCTCATTTTAAATGACACATTATATGGCTGTGGTATTGACTTTGTTCTTTGACAATGTCTTACACATGAAGAGGCTGAATAATTTTTTAATGATTGCCACTCTCGAGCATGTGGCAGTCATATTTCAGGGATGGCTACAGCTCAGAAAATCCTCTGCACTGGGTATTTTTGGCCCTCAATCTTCAAATATTGTCATGAGGCTATTAAAAAGTGCCCACCCTGCCAACTTTTTTATCCGAAAAATCGCATCTACCCTGCTCCTTTACACCCTGTCATTGTCGTTGACTGTTTCTCCAAATGGGGGATTTATTTTATGCATTGTAATCCTACCTCAGCCGCGGGGTATGGTTACATCATTGTAACCATTGATTATTTTACAAAATGGGATGAGGCAATGCCTACATATGCAAAGGATGGCCACACGACCACCCTCTTTCTGTTCAATCATATAATAGCTAGGTTTGGAGTCCCATAATCCATAGTCATTGATCACGGATCCCATTTCCGTAATTAGATGATGGCTGAGCTTAGTGCTAAGATGGGTTTTCTCTATGAAAACTCAACTCCTTATTGCCCATAGTCTAATGGTCAAGTTGAGGCCATTAACAAAGTTTTGAAAACTATGTTGCGTAGGATGGTTGGAGATCATAAATCCAACTAGAACTTGACTCTATTTTCTGCACTATGGGCTTATAGGACTTCAGTTAAAAAAACAAGTGGTTTCACACTATTTCAGTTGGTCTATCGACTGGAAGTTGTCCTGCCTATCGAATGTGAGATCCCATCGCTTAAGCTTGAAATTGAGCGTCTCCCAAACACTTCTTTCGAAGAAGAACAGTTTTTGTATTTGACAAATCTCGATGAGAATCAGAGAGACGCTTCCTTCGATAATGAGGCACATAAAAAAATGCGTCAAGGATCAGTACGATAAATCTGTTCAACCTCGTGTGTTTAATGAAGGTGACATGGTTCTAACTTATGATCAGAAGCATGACAATCTTGGTAAAGGGAAGTTAGAATCCATGTGGTGTGGTCCTTTCATTGTAAGTAAAGTTTTAGATAAAGGGGCCTATGAGCTTGTAGATTACGATGGGATACCTTTTGGGAAACCTCGCAAAGGGTTGTACCTAAAAATGTACTATGCTTGAAGTCATTTATGTTATAGTACCTTGTATATATGTACATTGATTGAATTTTTGGTGTGGTATTAGTATTTCCATATGGTTTTGAGTTTTTGTTAGTACTATTTATACCATGTTTTGGTTATGCATATCAGATGGATTTTTTTGGTTTTTTTTATGGTGCTTGTCGTCATACCCTAAACCTCGCTTCAGCTACTTGGGTTTTGTATTCCTTGGCTCATGACTTAGTCAGTTCAAGAGCGGTTTGTGTAGGTCTAGCCACTAATAACATCGCCGAGTATCAAGCAGTAATAGGATTGTATACCGAGGCTGCATCTCAGGACATTGATCACTTGGTAGTCTTCATGGAATCACAGTTAGTTGTTTTTCATTTGAACCACGTCTATGCCAGCCGAAACCCTACACTCCTTCGTCTCTTTCGAATAGTGCGTTTGTTAGAAAGGTCATTTGAATCAATAATTTATAGGCATATTCCTAGGTCTTATAACACTATTGCAGACTCATTGGCCAATTATATATTGGACTGGTATATTTCCCATACATAACTTTTGATAAATAAAACATGGTTCATTGTAAATAAAATAGACAGTAAAAGACATTAAAAACTCATATAAATTGTATTCCACATTTTGAACATAGATAAACCACCGTAAATAAGTCTATATATATATAAAATATTTTTACAAAAAATATGGTCTTGAGACCCCGCTTGAAGCACACTGGCTTTTAGATATACAAAATGGCAAAAATCCTGAAGCTAGATAGCTTTTAGTGTCTAAATCGTATAATATGACTAGTGATGTTAATGTTAGCACATGATATCTTTCGCTACCCTCTGTAGCAGAAGACTGAATCGACCTGATACTCCAGCTGTATGTCTCTAGTACCTCCTAGGGAGGTCATCTATGGAAGCGTCTGGAATGTCAAGAGTTAACCAGTTGATGTTTTCCTCCAACTCAGTCAACTCATCATATCCACAGTGTACAAAGAGGGCCCTCGCTTGTTTGTCAATTGGGGATGAAACCCCAGGTCGTGAATCTCCTACATCTGCATGAAAACTTTTGGTCTTGTTATCATTCATAAAAATCATAAAATCAAAATGCAAAAAGTAATCAATGTCTTGAGAATTTTTCTTTCCAATATCTCCCCATTGGGAACCAACTGGTAAGGGTAGATTAGGGTATCCTCTAAATTCAATACCAGCATATGCATAATCCTCAACCATGAGGAGTTGGTCATCTAACCAACAAAAAAATGCGCTCCCATACTTGACCTTGGCCCCGCCGCCACCTGTGCGGACCATGATATCTACCCACTGCAACATGCGATGGTCTCGAGCTCTCAGCTTAATGAAACCCACCTACGGCCTTAGATGAGGTACTCACTCGAAGAATAAATATGCCAATATGTTGCCATGACCAAACTGGTTAAACTCTCCCTGTCGACACTTAGTTAGTTATTCCTTGAAGACACTCAGTAAGGCCTCATCCCGGTTATAGACTTTGGGTGCCATGGCCTCCAAGGCATAAAGCATGTGTGCCCAGGAATCCTGATGAGCCCCTTAGCTCCCTACAACCTGCTGCATTGTGAATAGTATTTTCCAGAGAGGCAAATCCATCACTACCTTGATGGGGATATTTTTCCTAGACATCTGAGTGCCCGGAAAACAATGACGATCGATAAGATATTGTGTCATGACATCTCCCCCTCGGGAAACTGTCATTGAGATTGGCACCCCATGCCTGGTTAATATTGTAAGGAAGTAGGTTTCCTCTACTTCCACTGTAAGAACGTGGCCCCCAACCTCGAAGTACCGCTACTCTGGGTTCCACATTCGTAAAATATATTCTAGTAGTCTCACATGAGACCTCATTCTTGGAACATGAAACAACTTTAGGAGGCCACATCCCCGTAAAGCAGCCATGGAGCCAACATCTTCTCCAACCCTAGAATCATCATCCTCGTGTTTTCTTTCCTTCTACAGAACCATTTTTGCTGAATTGACCTACCAAAAATCAATTTTGAGGTATTATAATACATATTCAACCATTGAAAATACTTTAAAAGCACTCTTTTGGCTTTGTCGTTGAGTTTTTGGGAGCAATATGTGGCACTGCCTCTGTCTCTTTGAGACAGAGTAGTGGCACTACCTTAATCGACATAAAAAATGCAATTTTTATTGGGCAGCGCCTTTCCCGCAAAAGGAAAGAGCATTATCCACCAAGCATTTTTAACCCTATGGTAAAAACCTCCAAACCCAAAAAAAATGAGTGGAAAGGGAAAATATGACCATTAAAATGTTGGGCATAGGTTTAGCTCTTACCTGGAACTGACGAATCGAAAAACGGACAATCGATGGAATCAGAATCCTTGCCTGAAGTTTGCACACCAATAGCTCCAAAATGGCTCTCCAACTTGGTAAATAGTAAAATGGTAAGTTTTTTACTATTTCATTGGTTTTTATATAAAATTATTTTGGATTTTATTATTATTTTAATCACTTTTAATTATTTTTAATGAAATGCCCTTTTATATAGTCATTAAAAACTCGTTTTTTAATATTTTGGAGAGCTAATAGTCTTTTAAAAGGTTTTTGCAGGGGTTGAATGTTAAAGTGTTTGGTTACGAGTGAGTTTATTTTTTACTTTTTTGTACTTCCATAAAATAGAAAAATTCGTTGAGAACTAATTTCGACATTTTGGTCATGCTCTTTAAACCCAGTACCAAAGTTTTGAGTCAACTTTTGCTTCTTTTAAGACTCGTTAAACTCCTCCATCGAAAAATAAACCCTAATGGAGTCTTCTTAAAGCTCTTTTCGGACTCCTTAAATGTGAAAAGATCATCAAGTGAACTTGTCTTCTTCACACTCGTAAAATTACTTGAAGAGTCGTTTTTCTGACGAAAGTTTATCTCTTTTTTGGTTTGGATTGACTAGCTACGAAAAAGCAATACTCTATCCAATCATGACTGGAAGAGTTCTCTCGGGCATTATTTTATACTTTTTTGAGACCTAGGAACTAAATCATACAAAAAAAGACCCTTTGGAGTCTTCTTTTGTTTTCGTTCATACTCTCTAAACATGAACAATATCGAGCTAACTTTCAATGCACTCGTTAAATTAAACACTGAGAGACCCTCTTTTGGGAACGAACCCCTCCTTTCTCAAGTTCATGAAACATATGAGAATGGACTTATCTTAGGATAAGCTACAACGAGTGTTTGTTACCCTCTTTGAACTCCTAAAAATGAAAAAGGGGAACTCCTAAAAATGAAAAAGGGGCACTCATCAATTATGATGGGGAAATTAAGGGAAGGGAACTATCTCATTTTGGAATAAATGGTAGTTATTAGCCACCTTTGAACATGGCACTTGTCTGCATTTCGTTCATTCAATTGGGAATTCATCTTGCTTTCAAGTAGATCCACTTTCATGAGTCATGTCACTCCTTTGAAACTTTAAAAGAATGCATCGTCCACCGTCGCATTATGTTTTCGTATCTGCCTGGTAAAGTCAATGCTGCCAACTCTTCGGTCGTGTCGCCCGATGTTCAAAGGGAAATCATGTTGATATTTTGCATCTGCAACTTAAACTTTTATGTCATTTACTTTTGAGTCATTCCTATGGTTACATCATACTGAAAGTTACAGAACTTTGTTTCAATTTTTGTGTCGTCGATGTGGGATTCATCACACCCCTCCTTCGACTTCAGCTCATCTATTCATCAATGACAAATTCTCTCTCTTTCGACATGGGTTCACATCATTGACCTTTGATCGAGAGATTCAACTAAGTGTTCGACATCATATCATCTATTCACACTCGTGATATTGTACTAGGGTACCTTGGGAATCATCGATATTAATGGTGATCTCCCTCGCACTTGTTAATGGTTCTCATCATTGACCGATAATCAAGTGGTTTATACCATTTTTGACATCAGTACATTGTAGTCACATGGATAGATTCGTACTTTGTGGAAGACAAGACGAAGACCCTAGGTATTTGTTAAGTGCTCATTGCTTTCCCCAGGTTGTGATGGAGTATTTTGTATAAGTCATAGCATGGATCCACATTTTTATGGTCATGGTTGTGCTCAAATTTGCGTCCATGTGACATAGATCTAAATTATATGTCTATTATCTATGCCCAAGTTTGAGTCTTCTTTGCATGGATCTACGTTGTATTCTAGTATCCATGTTTATTCATCTCTCTCATGGATCTTCCTTGTATTGGTCTGCAGCCATGATGATGAGTCATTTGGATATGAGTCAAAAGTACTAATGTATTGTAGAAGCTTGGTTGATGATGATCTTTCATTAAGTGATTTCTTTCCTCGAAATGATAACTTTCTCTTACAAATATCTCGCCTATCGTTTCCCTCTAGCCTCATGCTCTCGGGGGCATTTTGTTACACATAATTCTTGTCACCATCATGTGTTGAGGCTTAAAACATTAGAAATTCCCTTCAATCCCCAAAATTTGAAGTTGGAATTTGGCCCATGCTCCTATTTTTCATACCTGATTCCACCACCACTTATTCCCTTTATGCAATAAGCGTTACCCTCTTTAGGACAGCTCATGTCTCTTGACAATGAGTCGTGCCACCGAATTTACCCTTTGATCAATAAGCAGTTCCACCTTGGTAACGCTCTGTCTACACTATCAAAGAGTGGTTCTCAAGTTTCAAAAGGAAAAAAATAAGATTCACGAAGCTTCTTGAAGGAAATATTCATGGCACCCTCATCCCTACTCTTGTGGACCACCTGGACTTGAGATCCCCCATAGTAGGATCTCCCGTCCACCTCATCCACCATTTTCTCAACCATCCCTATCCTCCCAAGAGCTATACGTACTAGCTCATTCTTCGAGGGTTGGGTGGAGAAAATCTATGCTACTGCACTAAGATTCTATCCAAATATAGGGTGAACATAGAGAAGGCAAGTTGGGGCTTTGAGGACAAGACATGTCATGTGAGGAGGCATCACAACACTAAGGAAAATGGTTGTAATCTCTCTTCTTCATCTTAATGCAATGATGGTTTATTTCCCATAAAATGTATTGTGTTGTAATCACTCATTTTATTATTGGACTCCTTAGTCACTGATATAGAACAGTAGATCATTTTCTGGTACTTTTGATCTTGCTTGTTGTTTGATGTGTTTATTGTAGGTACATCTGTGGAGATCTAGCACCATAGAAATTTGATACATCATACTGTAGAATAGATCAAAGACTCATTCCAGATATATACAAATTCTAGGGGAAGTGTGTATCCTTGTTATCACTCATTTCTTCTAGAAATGTACCATTCAGATCTAGGGAAACAAATCCTTTTCATGGGAGTTGAGAATTTTCAGCAACACCTGGAATACCAGAACATTGAGAACTCTTTGAAGACAGAGATTCTGATATTTTCGACACCATACTATTGAATGGACCCATACAAATTGTAAAGAACAAACTAAAGCTACTTAGGGACCAAGGAACTGATATGCACGGTGTCTATAGGTGATTTTCCCAGCTTTTCTCCACCGACCAAACCTTGAATTGCCCTGATTTTATCGACTGGTGCATCGCTGGTTACTCTGCTTTTGAGAAGGTAATTATGGACATCTCTAGGTCTAAAATCCTTTTCCCGGTCAACCACCTCATCATTAGGAACAAATTCTTTGTTCCTATAGAGTTCAATAAAAAATCTAAAGAATATAATGAAGAAAGCATTGTCCATTGTTTTATAGAGGTAGCTGTGGAAAATAAAGAGGCATTCTTTAAAGCATGTTTCAGAACCGATACCCAGCTGAAAAATTACCCTTACCCTGTAGATGCTGGTGAATTTAATGAAGAAACACAGTGCATCACAACCGTCCTGAGTCATTACTTTGGGATGGATACCGACAAATACCTCAAAGAGCCCATGATGAGTTTGATGTTTACCCTAAGCACCTGCCCAGTCGAATTAGAGGAGCCAATCTAGTCAATCCAAGTTTCTTGTCTTAGGTTTGTTAGGGTACACAGGGTACTCCCAAAGGACCGAACACCAAGAACAACCGCTTCACACAAACAGATCACAGATCAATACACCAATGTTTGTCATGTGGTTAAAACCATCAAGAGGGAAACAGTCCACAGCCCCAGCCAAATAGCTACTTGGAGCAATTTATTATGCAAAAGAAAGAAAGTTACATGAGCTTCTTATAATCGATCAACTAGCCAAGGACCCTTTACGCTCTTTAAATAGAGATCATAGACCAATCGGGTGTTAAGCCACGGATCAATGGTAGGTATGATCTAAGAGAAGTTGAACCGTCAGATCAATCTATGTCTAGAACATATCGTGACCGTCGGATTAGAATATTTACAAATGCATACTAATGCATACTAAAGAAACACACTTTTACCTAACTGATATATTACACAAGTTGATCTTAACTAACTCCTAAGTGTCTAAATATCCTAACATCCCCCCTTAAGAACAACTTGGGATAGGATTAAAGGATTTACAAAAGTGACACTATTAGGAGAAGGAAGGAGGCATTAGAGCCTATCCCCCCTTAAGGACACTTTCCTGAACTCCTAACATAGACCGAAGTTTAGAAAAATTCGCTTCTGTAAGAGACTTGGTGAAGATGTCTGCAACTTGATCATCTGTAGAACAATAGAGCACTTCAATAACACGATCATGAACAAGATTTCTGATGAAGTGCATGTGTAGCTCAATGTGCTTGCTGCGCTGATGTAGACTGGATCTTTGGCAAGCTTGATGGCACTTTGATTGTCGCACCAAAGTAGAGTAGGCTTCTGCTGCTCGAATCCAAACTCTGAAAGGATCTGCCGAAGCCATAAAGCTTCCTGACTGGCATTAACTTCGGCTCGATATTCTGCTTCTGCTGAAGAAAGAGCAAGAGCTTGTTGTTTCTTACAAGCCCAAGTGATAGGTCCAGATCCTAGATTGAAAACATAACCTGCAGTAGACTTCCGATCATCAGGATCACCAGGCCAATCTGAATCAGTGAAACCAACCAACAAAGGTTTCCCCCCTGTACTGTAATGAATCCCAAACTGAATTGTACCTCGAATATATCGAAGTATTCTTTTTTCTGCTTTCCAATGACTTTCATGAGGAGTTTGCATGTAACGGGAAACACGACCAACGACAAAGGAAAGGTCAGGATGGGAATGAGTCAAGTATAAAAGACTACCAACAAGTTGACAATACAAGGTGGCATCTACTTCAGGGGAAGTACAAGTGGTAGAAAGTTTGACTCCAGACTGGAAGGGAGAAGGGGATGGTTTACAATCTTCCATGTGGAAGCGACGAAGAAGGTCACAAGCATACTTATACTAGGAAAGGAAGATTCCTTCTTTGGTTTGCAAGACTTGGAGACCAAGAAAATAATGCAAATGTCCTAAGTCTGACATTTCAAAATTTTGCTTAAGACTGGATTTCACATGGGTTATAAGGTTAGGGTCACTACCAGTAAGGATAAGATCATCAACATAAAGAAAAAGTATGATGAGATGGTTTCCTACTTTCTTGGTATAGACATTGGGGTCAGAATGACATCTAGAAAAACCAATGTCAAGGAGAAAGCTATCCATTTTGGCATACCAAGCTCTAGGATCTTGGTTAAGGCCATATAAGGATTTCTTAAGGAGGAAAACAAGGCTAGAGTTATTATGAACATATCCAGGAGGTTGTTCCATGTAAATTTCCTCATGTAAATCACCATGTAAGAAGGCAGACTTGACATCCATTTGATGGACTTCCCAATTATGTAAGGCTGTAAGGGAAAGAACAAGGCGGATGGAGTTCATTTTCGCTACAAGGGCAAAGGTTTCATTGTAGTCAATCCCTTCAACTTGGGAAAAACCTTTGGCAACTAACCTTGCCTTAAGTCTTTCAACACTACCATCTGATGCATACTTAGTTTTGTACACCCATTTACATCTGACAAGTTTTCTTCCTTTTGGAAGAGGAACAAGATCCCAAGTATCGTTCGCCATTAAGGAACGATATTCTTCATCCATAGCTGCATCCCAATCTGGATTTCCTGAAGCTTCTGCAAAAGTTTCTAGATCATGATTCTCGAAAACTTGAGCCAAAAGAGAAGAGGCTCACTGAAACTGAGAACGTGTTCAACGTTTATCTCTAGGATCACCGGCAAGATCACCAGCTGCTTCACATGTTGAATGGACCCATAGAGGAAGTATTGGTGCTGGTGTAATTGGAGGAACATGAGCAGGCAGAGGTGGATTTTCATCCTCACTGTCATCATCAGAAACTGGAGTTGGAAACCTGTCAAGGAAGCTGGAAGAAGAAGAAGAAGAAGGCACAATCGCTGAATCAGGCTCGCAGGCCAAAGATGGCGCACCCGCCAAGTTAGGCTAGCAGGCTAAGAGATTTTCATCAAATTTAACATCTCTTCTAATGATTATATCATGAGAATGTGGCTGAAGAAGTCTATAACCTTTTACATCTTCAGAATATCCAACAAATATGCACTTTTCACTTTTAGGCTGCAATGCTTTCCGTTTTTCATCCGGAATGTGAGCCCATGCTTCACAACCAAACACACGAAAGTGACTTACGTTTGGTTTAACTTTACTCCATGCTTCTTCCGGTGTTATACCTTGTAAAACTTTAGTAGGTGTGCGATTAACTATGTAATTTTCACAATTTATGGCCTCAGCCCAATATTGAATACTTAGTCCCTTAGATTGTATCATACAATTAGCCATTTCTTTTAAAGTGCGGTTCTTCTGTTCAGCTACACCATTTTGCTGTGGTGTATATGGAATAGTGTGCTATTGTTGGATTCCTTTTTCAGTGCAAAAATTAGTGAACTTGTTGTTAACATATTCTCCTCCATTGTCAGATCTTAACTTAATAATTTGATGACCAGATTGTTTTTCAACAAGGACCTTGTAGGCCAAGAACATGTTAAATACTTTGCTCTTAAGTTTTAAGAAGTAAACCCAAGTGCGTCTGGAGTAGTCATCAATGAAAGTTAAGAAATATTTGAAACCAGAAAATGAAGCAGATGGAAGAGGGCCACACAAGTCACTATGCACAAGCTCCAAGGGAACCGAGGCGTGCCAAGAGGCACGTTTGTCAAAAATGTCCCGATGATATTTTCCGAGTACACAACCGGAACAAACACCATCCTTGCAAGATACTAGCAGAAGACCAGTCACCATATTGTCTTTACATAGTTGTTGCAATAAGTGATAATTTAAGTGACCAAATCGCTCATGCCAAAGTTTGCTCAAGTTATCACTATGAGCAACAAAAACTGAAAAAGGTGATGACCCAAAGTTGTTAAATTTGTACAACCTGGTAATATCATCAACACTTCTAGTAGCAAGGATATTTTGAGGATTTTTAAAATCCTTGATTACAACTTGGTGAGGTGTAAACGTCACAGTTTTACCTTCACCTGAATGAGTAATTTGATAGACTGATAACAAATTGCAGGAAATTTTTGGAACACATAGTACATCACTGAAATGACCATTTTCTACTGGAACTGTTCCAAATCCTACAACACTTAGAGATCTATCATCACCAACAAATATTTGTTTGGTGTTACATTCATGCATAGTAGAAAAGATGGCTTGATTCTTAGCCATACGATAAGATGCTCCAGAATCAATGAGCCATTCATTTGAAGTAGAAGAAGAAGATGCAGTATAAGAGTAACCAGAAGCACAAAGTGCATGTCCATGAGTGTTAGATTCTGAAGACGAATCTAGGTTGATGTGGTGCTTCTTCATTGCTACTTCCGAGGCTTCCATCTTCTTAAAACATTTAGATTCATCATGATTATCTTTCCCATGAAAATTGCAATGATGCTCAGTCTTCTTTCCTTTTTGCTTGGATCCTTTGTCATTTTTTGAAGAAGGAGCTGACTGAGAGGGTTTGGGACCCTTGTTGTTTTTCTTATTATTGCGAAAATTCTGTTTCTTAGGAGGCTTGGACTTTTCTTTCTGTTGAGACAATAAGGCTTTCCCAGATGTATTTGCATTGTTAATTATTCCAAGATGAATGAGCTTATCTTGCTCTCTAATTAAGGAATCACAAAAGGATTCAAGACTAGGCTCTACATAGCTGGCTGCAGTCAAGGATTATTTCATGGAGTAGAATGTAGATACAAAAACAAAATATGCAGGTCCAAGTTTGGAAAGAATATGATAAATACATTGTTTGTCTTCTTTCTTAATTTTGCATTCTGCACATAATAGTCTAAGAGTTTTATACTTAGATAAATAGTCTTGAATGCAAGAAAAATCATTGGGATTCAAGGAAAGCAACTCATTCTCAAGTTGATGACCCCGAATTTCATTGTGTTTACCAAACACAGATTCCAACTTTTCCCAAGCTTTATCAGGTTCATCAATGCCAGATATGTGGAATCGCAAATTAGTAGAGATTGACATCATAATCAATCCACGAGCTTCATCACATATATTTGCCCATTTAATTTTCTTATCATCATCAGTGGGTTCTGTTTCTTTCCCTGAGGTTATCCTGAAAAGTCCCCTACTTCGCAGAACATCCTCCATATGAGATTTCCATGAGACATAGTTAGAAATTGTAAGTATAATATCACAAGGGGTGGCCATACTGTAAAATAATGGCTGAAAGAATAGAAACTAACTGTTTGGATGAAAAGAGCTCAAAAAAATATGCGGTTTAAAAAAAATGGCACTTAAAACGGATTCTGGATGATGAAGTTATGCTTGATCAAAGAAAATGTTGAAGATGTCTCCAATAGTGAGGTGGCAAATATTAAATTGACCAACTAAAAAAAGAACCCCCCTCTTCCAAAGATCAACCTTTGACAATCACTTTACAATAAATTTGCTTTGAAGTGAATCACTTTTGTAGAATAAGTGAGGTTCACTTTTACAATAATGTACTTTTAAATAGTGCGGCAATAAATTAAAAGACTTAAGTGACTCACTTTTATTTTATTTTATTAATGTGAGATGCACTTTTACAATAAAGTAACTTGAAAATAGAAATTGCATGCACTAAAAAAGTAGCTTGATAAGATTTGAACTAAAGACTTATCAAGGTGTAAAGCAACTTTGGACCAAGTGAGCTAAGTTTAAAAGGTACATAAAAGTATGGAAAGAGGAAGCGGGCTTTTTTTTTTTTTCTACTCTTCTCTCTCGTTTTCCGTGCTTTCTTTCTTTTCCTGCAAATCACAAAAAAAAATGAAAAACAAAAAACAATTTTTTTTTTTCACACAATGGGGTTAGATCTTGGTTAGCTTACTCAGAAAGTCTACGTTTTCAAGATTTCTTGCTGTTTCTGATTTGCCGTGATCGCACAAGGTGCACGGCAAGGAGCATACGTAGCCGAGAAGACAAGAAAAAAAACTTTCCCTTACTGTTTCTGATTCGCCGCAATCGCACAAGGTGCACGGCAAAGAGCATACGCAGTTAGGGAAAACAACAGTCCGAGACTAAAAAATAAAAGATCTAATAATAAACTGATAAAATATTAGAGATTTATAAAAAAATAAAACAAATCCGTCACTATAACATTATAACTTCAGATTTGCCGAAATGGGTGTTTCTGGAACAAACAGAAATGGTTTTCGGTGAAACGGAAACTATTTCCAAATGGAAACAGTGCTCCAAACGCAATGGAATAGCCCCCATAGGCCAAAAATGCATAGAAAATCCAGAACCAGAAACCCTTTCAAAGTTTTGGTAACACTGGTTCCAGATCTTGATCAAAACCGAAAGCGGCTCTTCATAAAAGCTCTGATACCATGTTAGGGTACACATGGTACTCCCAAAGGACCGAACACCAAGAGCAATCGCTTCACACAAATAGATCACAAATCAATACACCAATGTTTGTCACGTGGTTAAAACCCTCGAGAGAAAAACAGTCCACGGCCCCAGCCAAATAGCTACTTGGAGCAATTTATTATGCAAAAGAAAGAAAGTTACATGAGCTTCTCATAATCGATCAAATAGCCAAGGACCCTATATGCTCTTTAAATAGAGATCATATACCAATCGGGTGTTAAGCCACGGATCAATGGTAGGTATGATCTAAGAGAAGTTGAACCGTCGGATCACTCTATGTCTAGAACATATCGTAACCGTCGGATTAGAATATTTACAAATACATACTAATGCATACTAAAAAAACACACTTTTATGTAACAAATATATTACACAAGTTGATCTTAACTAACTCCTAAGTGTCTAAATATCCTAACAAGGTTTGACGAGTTCCTAGCTGAGAATAATCACTCTCTACTAGTGTATTTCCCCAGGACTAGGACCTTTAGATTTCAGTCCTACTTGTTGAGAATATTTCTATCTTTCAACGAAGACAACCTTGAACTTCCAGAAATGATGATCACAGAGGAAATCAACAATGATTACGCTATATTCATGAAATTTTTTATCACAGGAGTGTATGGTTCCTTCTTCTAGAAGCAGCTACCCAGGGTGCTACCTGAGATGAAGGAATCCTTGCAATCCTCCCCTAACAAGAGCATTGGATATTGGTTCTTGTTAGAACAAGGTACAATAATTAGGCTATACATATTTTCCACCAACCTTACAAACTGCCTACCTTTTTAACTCTCAAGGTGTTCGCTTTGGAGTTGATCAGACAGAGACTGGTAGTGGAAAAATGAACACTTCCTGAGTTTCAGGAAGTCTTCGAAGATTAAATTTCCTTGGGTCATGTGCCCATTTATCATAAAAAAGAGGTTGTTCTCCCACTGGTAGAGAGTCTTATTAGAGAGTTGGGGTTCCCTACTGAGGCTTCCATCAATTACAATCCCCACCACATCATCTCAAATAGAAGGCAAGCCAACAAAAGAAATCCCTTTGAGCACCATGAGGTGGCATGCCTGCTTGAGGATGGAAATTGGTCAGACTACCCACAGAAGAGGAAAGGAGATGATGGTATGGAAGAGTCCTATACTTATACAACTCAGGGAAACAACTCACCTCCACTTGGCACTTCAAGCCTGGGCCCAATAGCAGAGAAACTCACACCTTTGGCTAGTGTCTCTAAGCATTCCAACAAGAGGGACTTCTCTGATGTCATGGACACAAAGGAGGAGGACACAACCAAAACAACTAAGAAGAAGAATTTGGATGATGCAAGGAAGTTAGTACAGGCAGATGGTGGGAAAGTAAAGAAGAAGAAAGTAAAGTTCAAAGGCCTTACCTTCGAGGTTCAAGAATATGAATTTTCCCAGACACCTGAAGGCTCAAAAAATAGATATAGGTCTAAGACTGAGCTATTGGAAAAATACAAAGAAAACAAAGACATCACCATGAATGAATCTCTCAAGTTGTCTATAGAGGTAAGGAAAGCTTGTGGGTGTAGGAGGTATCTCTGGTTTTTGTCAAAGATCACAAGAAGAATATACTGAATCTGTCTATAGCCTATAGGAGAAAAGTAGCTAAGATGAGGATTAATCTAGATGGCATCCCTGTACCAGATATGATCCACCTCCATAAGTAGACAGGGGACATTATCCATACTGATTTGCTAAAGTTAACTCTTATTATATCCAAGCTGTAGACTAGCAAGAGTAGAGTTGAAAATAAATTGAGATAAGAGAAGGTGGAGAATAGGTCCCACCAGGCTCAGATTAAGAAGCATCAGATACAACTATGCCCATAAGTGTTAGGTAAAAAATTCAGGATATTACATCCCTCCCCACTTAGAACAACACCGTCCTTGGTAATCTAGGGAATAGGAATGAAATCATGAGACAAGGCGGGGTAAGCCTCTCTCATGGTGGATTCATTCTCCCAAGTAGCCTCATCGCCTTAAAAGTGATTCCATTGCACTTTCAACTGGATTATGGTGCGCTTCATAAGCTACACCTCTCTCTTATCCAGTATATGAAGGAGTTTAGGTATAAACTCCCCTTCAGGTTCCACCTGTGACAAGGACCAATCAATCACATGTTTAGTATCGTATACATATTTGTTTAATAATGATGTGTGGAAAACATTATCAACTCTTATGTGAGCAGGTAAAGTTATTTCACTACCACTGGCCCTCTCTTGTCCAGTATCGCAAAGGGTCCACAAAGTCTTGGTGCCAACTTTCTACACCTCCCCAAGCTTAATGTGCTTCTCTTTGATTTTACTTTTAAGTAAACATGATCGCCTATATGATAATATTTATCTTTTCTTTTCTTATCCGCGTAACGCTTCTGGAAGTCTTGTGCTTCTTTAAGGTTCTATTGGACCTTGGTGACCAATAGTTCCAATTCCTTTAGTAAATTGGGCCCTAACATGAGCCGGTACACCAGGCTATCCCAAGTAACCAGTGTCCTACACTTCTAGCCATAGAGTACCTCGAATGGACTCATCTTAACGGAGGTCTGGTATCCATTGTTATATGAAAAATTTGCAAGATGCAGGTAATCCTCCCACTTGGTGGGGTTGTTCATGACATACATCCTAAGCATCTATTCTAAAATCTGGTTTACCTATTATTTCTACCCGTTTTTCTGCAGGTGGTAAGAAGTACTAAAGTTTAATTGCGTCTCTAATCCGAAGAATAAATATCTCCAAAATTTCCTGGTAAACTTTGTATCTCGATCTGAGATGATTGCCTTGGGTATTCCATGCAATTCGAATATCTCCTTTAAGAAGATGTCAGCAATGTGAACTACCTTGTAGGTCGACTTCATTAGGATGAAGTGTGATAATTTTGACAACTTGTCAACCACTAGAAAGATAGATTCATTTTTCATCTTGCTCTTGGGAAGACCCGTAATAAAATCCATACTAATGACCTCCCACTTCCATTCCGGAATGGGTAATGACTGCAGCAATCCTGAAGGATGTTGGTGCTCAGCTTCGACTAGCTGACATTCCTGGAATTTCATGATAAACAATGCAATGTGGGCCCTTAACTTAGTCCAAAAAAAGTGTTTCTTCACTGCAGATATCATCTTTTGATATCCCAGATTTCCCAAGTAGGGTTTTCGATGAAATTCCGTGAGGATGCTGGACCTGATGTCCTCTCCTTTCGGAACATACAATCTTTCTTTGGACCACAATAGTCCAATTTTGTCTACCTTATACTCCTTTTGTTGTTTAAACAACCTATCCTCGTGGACCTTCTTGAGTATTTCAACATAGAAAGGGTCAACTTCGTTAGCCGTTCTAATTCTCTCATGTAAATCCAAATCGGTTTGACTTAAAGTCACCTCATATAACATATGAGCTCGTCGACTTAAAGCATCAACAATTTTATTCTCCTTTCCCTTTATATGCTTTAACTTGAAATGGTACTCGCTAAGGAAATCCAACCATCTAGCCTTCCTGGCATTTAGATCCGGTTGATCAAATAAATACTTCAGACTCATATTTTCTGTCTTTAGAAGAAATTTCTTCCCCGTGAGATAGTACATCCACATCTTCAAGGCGTGGATAATGGCTGCTAACTCAATATCATGGGTGGGATAGTTCAGTTTGTGTTCCTTTAACTTCCACGATTCATAAAATACTGCACAATAGTTCTATAAGAGGTCTCCTCTGAGCCATTCCTTGCTTGCATCCATGCAAACAACGAAATTCCCATCGAGATCCGCAGTTCATAGTATTGGTGCAATCGTCAAAAGTTGTTTAAGCTTCTGAAAATTTTCCTCACACTTGGTTGTCCATAAGCACTTATTTTCCTTCTTTTGCAAAGAGGTCATGGGACAAGCTATCCTCAAAAATTTCTCAATGAACTTTCGATAGTAACTAGCTAATCCCAAAAAGGACCTAATGTCTATGACACTAGTAGGGGTAGGCCAATACTCTATGGCTTTAATATTTTCTAGGTCAACAACTATCCCCTTCTCGAAGATGATGTGACCCAGGTTCTGTATCTGTTGTTTGTAAAAATCACATTTACTAAACTTAGCGTAGAACTGGTTTTCTCGTAACACCTTTAGTACTATGCGGAGATACTCCTCGTGTTCCTCTTTACTCTTAGAGTAAACTAGGATGTCGCCTATAAATACCAATACAAATTTATCCAAGTATTTACTGAAGATATTGTTTATCATACACATAAAATTCGTGGGTGCATTGGTCAACCCAAATGGCATTACTACAAACACGTAGTGGTTGTATCTCGTACGAAAGGTGGTTTTATGAATATCCTCATCATGGATCTGTACCTGATGGTATCCAAACCATAGTTCAGTCTTTGAAAACATATTGGCTCCTCCTACTTGATCGAACAAGTCATCGATCCTAGGGAGTGGGTAACGGTTCTTGATGGTCATATTTTTAAGTTGGTGGTAATCGATGCACATCTACAACATACCATCCTTCTTATTTACAAAAATTATTGGTGCTCCCCAAGGGGACACACTAGGTCGGATATAACCCTTATTAATCAACTCCATCAACTACAACTTGAGCTCCACCAACTTTGGTGTGCTCATGTGGTAAATGGCTTTTGAATCCAAAAGTTACCTTGGTGTCAGTTCTATGGAAAAAAATAAGTCTCATTTCAGTGTTAATACTAGTATTTCCTCGGGAAATACATCTGTAAATTCTATGAGAACTGGAAATTCCTTGATGTACTACTCTCTTTTAGATTCTACATCCTGGATGTTCACTGCAAACATTTTGCATCCTTTCCTAATGCACTTCTTTGCTTGTAAGGAAGATATTTTTCCTAACGTAAACCTTCTTAGGTATGACTTGAATCTTTATCTGATTTCCTTGGCTATCTATACACAAAATTGACTTATGTAGACAATCGAGCATGACATGGTGTTGTTCCATCTAGTCCATGCCAATAAGTATATCGTATGATCCTAAGGGTAAAATATTCAAATTTATCCTAGCAGGGGAACTATTCAAGTTTACCTCACAATCTCTAACTATTTTAGAAACCTTTTGTTTCATATCCATGGCTAATTGCATTAGCTAGGGTTTCTCATGTATAACTTTGTCTAGTTTACACAAATCAACAATTTTAGGCGATACATAGCTTCAGCAAGCACTGGGGTCAATCAATATTGAAATAGAAGTGTTGGAGACCATACCTTCTATTTCAACCATAGTATCCTAATGGTCTTCCTGTAGACCATCTAAGGCTGCATAAATCCTCGATGTTCCATCTATGTCCTCTACCATATGTTCTTCCTATAAATTGTGCAAGACCCCATTGGTCTTGTTCTTTTAGTATCGGGCATAATGGGTCCCTTTTCCTTTCCATCATTTAATTTACAGCGAGGTAACATTGGCTCCTCCATTTGCTACTAGTCGGTTAGAATTTGGGGCTGGTACATTTGGCTTTGTACCGTTCTTGTTGAAGTTCCTATTGGTTGGAAAACTATTGTTCGTTTTTCTATAAGGCGGTGGGTTGAAAATCAGTTTGTGGTTTTTCGAGAAGGTTCTAGACCTGTCTCAACTTATGTTGATGTTTTCCTACCTCAGATGTCCATGCTCATAGGCAAAGTCTAACTTTTTGTAGGGTAGTGTTTAGAGTATTAGGCATGTCAAATTCAATTCTCTCTCAAAAATTGGGAGGAAGAAATCCTAAAAATTGTTGTATTTTCACTTTCTCATCCTTTATATAAGGTACGTAGTGTAACAGATCCAAAAATATGTTAATGAAAGCATCCATGGTCATGGAACCCATTCTTAATTCGTGAAATTGTTTTACCTTCATGTCTAAGAATCTTTTAGACATGTATTTCTCCTAAAAAATTCTTCGGAAGTTACTCCATCATATTTCTTTTAACTCATCTTTCTTGGTATGCTTTAGGTCTCTCCACCATCTAGTTGTTTTTCCATTTCAATTATAGATGGCTAGACGAGTTTTTGTCTCACTAGAGTAGTTTTTTACTCAGAAGTATTTTGATCCAAATGGAGATCGGTGGCCACCCACCTATTCCACTAGCTCAAAACAATTGTCTATTGTGGCAGTTTCCTAGTTATTTTTCTGCAATTTTTCGAGTCCTAAACTTCCGGAGCTGTTTTGAGGCCCTAAACGATGTTTTTTTGAGATTCGGGGCCAAATGGTTTCCATTGGAATGCATTTGGTTGACAAAAACTTGTAAATCTTAGATAGGCCTTTCCAATGAGCGATCGAACGCCCAAATCGGAGATCGTATGCAAAAGTTATGACCCCGGGAAGTTGACTATTCAACTTACCACCGTGGGGCCGCAAACTTTATGACGGTTCATCTTCTAGGGTTACGTTTTGGACTTTTGGGGTTCTCACCTCATTCTTATTATAAATAGGCCCCTTTGGCCTCATTTTGTATTCAGCTTGGCATGAATGATCATAGCGGCCACATCTCTTCCTAGAGATAGCTACCACCATTCTAGCAATTGTATTAGAGTCTGTTCTATTTCCGCCATTTAATAGAATATGTGTTTACTGTATCTTTGTTATCTTTGCAAAATGTCTGTTATTATGATTCTGTATATTTTCTTTCATTTCGTTCATGCATAAATCCGGATCATATTTTCTCATACCGAGAAGCCATTCTTCAGTTTTTTCCCCGATGTCCATCTCTCCTTCATAGGTTGGGGCTCTTATCTTTCTGAAATCTCTTTGGAGGTTGTCATCATTCCTCTGTTTCTTTCTGCAAGGAGAAAGGGAATTATCACTAGAAATACTTTGATAATATCTTTCTGGAGGTTCAGGTGTGTGTTCTTCTTTTCTTCTTCTTTTGGGTTGCTATCCCGTTTATGATAAAACTATTTCTTGAACTTGTTGGTTGAACGAGTCGGTTTTCCATGCAGGATTCCTCCCTTCATGTTTCGCAGTCAAGCTTCATTAATTGCTTGATGCTCTTTTCTTTCATTCAAATTATCATCCTTGAAACTCTGTAAGTATGCTTGCAAACTTTGTATGGTTTTCAGTATATTAGAATTTAATTCAACCACCAATTCTTCTTCCCGTATGGGGGTAGTCATTTTTCCTTATCGGTTGTTGTCTTCTTCCATGTACATGATTTGAACTCTGTTTTGAATCCTGCAATGTAAATTTTTTGATAACAATAACTTTCTGTTAGTTAACAAAATTTCAAATATATTTTATTTTTTGCAATGAGTGTTTGCTACACCCATTAGGTCTCTTAGTGTTTGAATCTGAGCTATGATACCACTTGTAATGTCCCTAAAATTCGAAAAAAAAATTATAGGCTACTTGAAATGCTACCTTTCAAGGACATTATTTTAAATTCTGTGAAATGTATCTATTGTTGTTTACTAAATAAATTGTTGTAGGCTATCTTTCTCCTTTATGTGTTTTCCTTTGTAATGATGATATGTTTATGTGATGTCGTTATGCTACTTGGATTTCTTTATATGATTACTTTTCATGTCTTTACTAATAACGTATATTTGTTGATGCTGGTTCAATTACATTTTACTTCCTATTTATATGTCGTATTTTTTCATTTATGGTTTTACTTATGTAAAAAGGTTGACTTGCCTTTTAATGTCAAGGGGTAGAGTAGCGGGGTTTTGTCCCTTAAGGGTCCACTAAAAAACGTAAGGTTTCCTACTTCTTTTATGGGTTTACTTAGTTCATTATGAACTAATGCAAACTCCTACTCATTTGTAGGTTATTCCAGTGGTCAAATCTATCTACGACCGTGGCAAGTAAAAATACTCTAATGCACTACATCTATACTTCACTATCCTATCCAAGCTGGTGAAATGGAGAAATAAAGTCCTAAGCATAACTATGCATAAGTCCTATGTTTATCGAAACTCAAAAGCGTATGGTTATATCTTTATGGTCATCATTATTATTATGTTTAAGGTTTGAAAACTTATCCACCTTGATTGTTTGTATTAAATAATTTGTAAACCTTATGGTGAAATGCCTAGGGTTTAAGGCATGATCCATATACCATGAAAAAACCTTGTAGAAGTTCCTTAGAAAACTACGGTGTTAAGATAAATGATTTATGGAATATTTCATATGCCATAAAATTATGTCTTAATGTTGCATTAGAGGGTTTTGTTATGGATTTAACACTAGGGTAGTGGACTATGCAACATCGACATGAGATTGACTATAGCTCTATGGGTTTTGATTTTATGGTTAGTGGAGGACATGGTGGTGCTTTAATTACTCCTAGGAAAATGTGGGCAAGAAGCCTCAAACACTGGAATTGGTTGATACGTAGTTCATTTGGTTTTCTCTCTGGTTGTTTGAGTGGTTTCGAGCTCTCAGGAGATATGTTGCATGGTGCAACAACCCTCCCTCTCACCTAGAAGGAATGCTCTTAACGTGGTATGCAACACTGTAATGGTTTGTTTTCTTTCGTTGAGGTTTGGCATACTTCTCATGGTTTTTGTTTTGTTTGGTTTGTAGGTGACAAGGGTGGCTGGAACATAGTTTGATGGTGGCTCTTTGGGTGGTCTACGCAACCTTTTAAGTGAGTAATCCCTACAAGAAATGCAAAGGCCCTTACCTCTGTGTGTTTATTTGCATCGAGACTTGAGCTCTAGGTTGGGAACATTAGCGTTGTGTAGTTTCGATTTTTGGGTTTAAGGTTTTAATGAAAAACTCTGCGTTTTAACTTCCATTGATGCATATGATTGGATTCATAGTGTCATTTTCTTGAAATGGCACGATGGATATCATGACTGTGTTGTTTCGCATTTCTATGCATTATATTCATTGGGTGTGATTTAATAATTATCATGGCTTGGGTTTCACCTTATGGCCATGATCTTGGATCGACCCTTAGGTGAATACGCAACCTGCACATATGGTTTCTATGTTAATTAAAATATGTTACTGTGTATTTGTTAACTGTAGAGATTTAATTAAATGTTTAAGGCTTGGGTTCCACATTACGACTGTGAGCTTGGAAGATTTAGCTCGACCCTTATATGGTTACGCAGCTTGTGAATACAATAGTTAAGTTATATGATTGTTGAATGAATGCATAGAGTGTGGCTTTGCTTTGAGAAGTCTATTGGTTTATATTGAAACTCTTGTGGGCAGCCTGAAAGGAGAAACCCTTACTGTGTATGTTACAATGTTTATAAATTTGGGTTTATCAATGATACCTATAGGATTCGATTGTGGGATTTTAATTGATTTAGATTTTTGGTTAACGTTTATGCCTACAAGATTAGATCCTCGACTGTTTTGTTAAATATGTTGGTATTTTTAGGTTGGCATTGCATAGGATACGATCTTGGGTGCGACTATGTTTGTTAATAAATTGGTTTATATAAATGGTGATTCTTGGTTTTTGTTTATAGTAGTTTGATATATTTGTAATATAAATTTTCCTATGACCAAACCTTAACATGTTTCGATGGCTGGGCTTTGTGTAAGAGATTTTTTAATGGAATTTATATGAGTTTTATCTCGTAGCCAATCCTGTAGAGGATTCGATGGTTGGGATGGGCTTATAACGACTTATAATCGTTTATGGTTTAGCATTGATTTAATATTTATTTTTCAGACTATGAACAGTGTTTATGATATGTTGTTTATATTTGATTTTAATATGGAAATAATAATAGCATGATCACTAGCAATATGAAATATGCCAGTGTTGTGGTTTTATGTTCAGAGTTGGTTTTTAAATGGTTTGTAGGAGATATGAGCTATGGTTAGTTTGATTCTTTTTTATCTTTGTAGATTATTTATTTATTTAACATGTTCTGTATCTAGTTTAAATGCTAATAAGGTTTAGTTGTCTATGTTTTAAGGAAAAACTATTTAAAATTTGTATATAGGTTTGAACAATATACAAAAAACAATTATCTCAAATAATCTAGAGTTTAAACCTAAGATGAATTCTGTTAGAAAATTACACAAATACAGAGAATCCTAAATTTAATATTTGAATTATTTATAAAAAGAATAATGCTGAAAGAATATAGACAATATTTTTCCTAGGGTTTAGATGCAAATAACTCATGCTTTGAGGTTCTGTCAACAATCAGGAAAACCTAGCTGAGCAAACATATAATATATAGATTTTCATTTCATATTATAAACCCTTCATTTAATAAGAAAAATGTATGAAATGTAAGGAAGATAAAAACCTCATACCTGCAATTTGAAGCTATTTTAATGGTTGGAAACCCTACACACTCAAGCACATAGTATTTACAAGAACATAGACAATTCTGACCTTGGATCTGTTAACCGAATAACTTGGGAACTACCATGTTCCACCCAACCATGACATGGAACCATTCATGGTTTCAATCTGGATCCCCCTGATCTATTTCCAACATGCAAGTAGTCTAGAGCTCATAAAGGTAAGGCTTCACCTATCTGGGGTAACAGGTTATGTACCGGTTTTTTTTCCTTTCTGGGAAAACTATGCTCTCCAAGAACTCTTAGCAGAACAATGATTAGATAGAATAGATGGAAAATGAAGAGATCCGCAAGCCTCTCTTTTTATTGGGTCTTTATAGACAATCTTTAGGAAAATGGGCATTTAAATCAAGAATCATTTTTCTTCTTGAAATTTAATCTTTTACTTAATTTATGTGAATTTAATATTTTTTTATTTTAACTTAGGAACTCTTTGACTAGTTCCTATTTTGACTCTTTTAGTTATTTAAATATTTAATTAATTATTTTAATAAATAATAATACATAGATCCTTAAATTATTATTTATAGTTACTATTATTAATACATATGCTTACTCTTTTATTTACATCTTATAGCTTATAGTCACCTCTTTATTAAGGCCTTCAGGTAGGGCTGGTCAACTAAGTTTAGGCAGCTCTAAACCTCCTTGCATGTTCAATTACCTTGTATAACGTGGTAGTTCTACAATACTTGATGAGACACAAAAATTTGAAATTTCATTTAATCAAATTAAAAATAAGTAAGATGAGATCAATGTTTTATCAGAGTCGTTTTCACTCAACATAATTAATTTTCAGTAACTCCTAGCATTACTCAGATCCCATACTCAACCCTAAAAACAAGGAGTTACACTTAGTGCAATTCCAGAGCTTCTCTCTCAACACTAATGCTAGGATTTACTTGTATAATACACCTAGGGATACAATGGCGAAGGATTCGATTTTCTAGAGCTTATGCTCAACATCAACTTGGTATGCTTGAGGGCTTATTCCCAACACTTCCAATTCTTATATTTTCATGTGCTTTAGAGCTTCATGCTCAACACAAGCGTTTCATAACTCATGTGCTCCAAATCTGATGCTCAACACAAACATTTAAATACTCATGTGCTCCAGATCTCTTGCTCAACATAATCATCAAAACACTCATGTGCTTCAGAGCTCGTGTTCAACACAAACATTAAATACTCACGTGCATCAAATCTCTTTCTTAACAAAAACATCAAGTCACTCATGTGCTTCAGAGCTCGCACTCAACACAAACATCAAATACTCATGTGCCTCAGAGCTCTTGCTCAACACAAACATCAAATCACTCATGTGCTTCAGAACTCATGCTCAACGCAAACATTACATACTCATGTGCCTCAGAGCTCTTGCTCAACACAAACATTAAATCACTCATGTACTTCAGGGTCCACGCCCAACACATGAAGTCGTATATCAATGCTAAAATAAAACATATGCATTTGTCTTACACCCAATATATCA
Organism: Pseudotsuga menziesii; assembly: GCA_001517045.1. Lineage (NCBI taxonomy): Eukaryota > Viridiplantae > Streptophyta > Pinopsida > Pinales > Pinaceae > Pseudotsuga > Pseudotsuga menziesii. The sequence continues at coordinate 366,218 of LPNX010439937.1, forward strand.
AATAAATCATCATACACATGTGTAGTGGGGTCTTATGCCCAATATAAAAGATATAACATCAAAGCAACATCTAATGCAATGGGACTTATTCCCATAAGTGTTAGGTAAAAAATTTGGGATATTACACCGATATACACTATGATGACCATCATCTAGTGGCATCGGATCCCTACCACCTTCCCTATTGGATAGATTCCCCTCTCCCCACTCTAGATTATCTCTCGCGAAATTACCCGTTGGATGAATCTATTATGGAGATCATGAGTGTGGATGAACCTGTATCAGAAGATCATCATTATAGATCATATTTCCTTCCCAATGCCAATTCTGTAGATCCTGATTTTGTTTCCCTCACTAGTTCTGATATTGTCAAAAATCCTCAGACTCTTGTACTATTACAAGGAGATGATTCTGAAGGAAACCTATGTAACATTACTCAGACAACTCTTATTGACATATCAGTGAGGCCCAAAATTGTTGAACACGTTCATGTAGTCTAGAACTATTCAATTGAAGAAACCAAAAAGTACATAGCTCTTTTCAAAGAGTTTCGAGATGTTGTTTCCTGCTTGTGTGAACAGATGCCTGGGATTTATCTGTCCATCATTGTACACAAAATTAAGACTTATCCCATTATGAGACCAGTCCCGCAAAAACTACATCAAGTCCATCCTAGGAAGGTTGCGGAAATAAACTCTGAGGTCAAGAAACTTCTAAAACTAGGTTTTATTTATCCTGTACCGATGATTGAGTGGGTTTCTAATATTGTCCCTATAGCTGAGAAACGGGGAACCATTAGGGTTTGCATCGATTTCTGAGATTTGAACAGGGTGTGTCCTGAGGACAAATTTCCTACTCCACATATCAATCAAATCATTTATAACTCTGTTGGGAGAATCATCTTCTCATTTATGGATGGATTTTCTGGCTATAGTTAGATAGAAATTCTACTTTCCGACCAACATAAAACGACAATCATTTGTCCGTGGGGAACCTTTGCCTATTGGAAGTTACCCTTTGGTTTAAAAACATCAGAGTTACATTCTAGCGCACCATGTCCTATGATTTTGACGATATCAAACACATTGTGGAACCATATATGGATGACCTCCCTGCTCATTTGCACCAGCGTGAGGACCACCCAGGCCACCTTAGGGACATTTTTCTTCGTTGTCGTCACTATCATATTCGTTTGAATCCCCAAAAGTGTGTCTTTTGTGTTGATACTGGACGTCTTCTTGGCTTCATGTTTTCCAAAGATACCATCCAGATAGATCCTTTGAAAATAGTTGTTATTTTGGCCTTATACCCCCCATATAATATCACTTAACTCCAAAGTTTGCAAGGGAAGGAAAACTTTCTTTTTCGTTTTGTATGCAACTTTGCAAAAAAAACACACTGTTATATGTGTCTCCTTGAAAAGAACACCCCATTCTTTTGGGATGGCGAGGACCAAAAATATTTCGATAATTTGAAACACGCTATAACACATTCACCAGTGTTACACCCCCCGAATTATTTGAAATACTTTCTGTTGTATGTTGTTGCCTCCACTACTACCATCGGCATGGTTCTAGTGCATGAATATCTCAATGGCTAAGAGAATGTGATTTACTATCTAAGAGTTGTCTTAACTCTAAAACATGTTATTCACATGTGGAGAAGCTGGCTTTGGCCATGGTCATTTCTGTGCAAATATTTTGTCACTATATTTTACTATGCACCACAACTGTTCTCGCTATTCAGAACCCCATGTATTAAATTTTGACTCGTCAAGTACTAGGGGGAAAGTATTCTCGTTGGATCGTTATCCTATAGGAATTTGATCTCGAGTTCGCTAAGGCTACCTCTAAAAATTCCTTAGTTTTCACGGAGTTAATGTGCGATCTTCCATGTTCTCTTGTGGAAATTGAGCCCAATGATTCATTTCCGGATGAGTTTTTGTTCTTGATTGGAACAACTGATCCGTGGTATGGATATTTGATCATGTATCTCCAAACCCAAAGGTTTCATCCGGACATGTCTCGTGATGATCGTCAACACATCCCTCACCACGCTAAATATTATCTCATTTTAAATGACATGTTATATGGTTGTGGTATTGACTATGTTCTTCGATGATGTCTTACACACGAAGAGGCTGAACAAGTTTTTAATGATTGCCACTCTGGAGCATGTGGCAGTCATATTTCAGGGATGGCTAAAGCTCAGAAAATCCTTCACGCTGGGTACTTTTGGCCCTCAATCTTCAAATAGTGTCATGAGGCTATTAAAAAGTGACCACCCTATCAACGTTTTTATCCAAAAAATCGCACCCACCCTGTTCCTTTACACCACGTCATTGTCGTTGGCCCTTTCACCAAATGGGGGATATATTTTATGCATTGTAAGCCTACCTCAGCCGGGGGGTATGGTTACATCATCGTAGCCATTGATTATTTTACAAAATGGGATGAGGCAAAGCCTACATATGCAGAGGATGGCCGCATGACCACCCTCTTTATGTTCAATCATGTAATAGCTAGGTTTGGAGTCCCACAATCCATAGTCACTGATCACGGATCCCATTTTCATAATCAGATGATGGATGAGCTTAGTGCTAAGATGGGTTTTCATTATGAAAACTCAACTCCTTGTTACCCATAGGCTAATGGTCAAGTCGAGGCCATTAAAAAAGTTTTGAAAACTATGTTACGTAGGATGGTTGGAGATCATAAATCCAACTGGAACTTGACTCTATTTTCTGCACTATGGGCTTATAGGACTTTAGTTTAAAAAACAACTGGTTTCATACCATTTCAGTTGGTCTATGGACTAGAATTTGTCCTGCCTATCGAATGTGAGATCCCATCGCTCAAGCTTGTAGTTGAGCTTCTCCCAAACACTTCTTTTGAAGAAGAACAGTTTTTGTATTTGACAAATCTTGATGAGAATCAGAGAGATGCTGCCTTCGATAATGAGGCGCATAAAAAAATGCGCCAAGGATCAGTAGGATAAATCCCTTCAACCTCATGTGTTTAATGAAGGTGACATGGTTTTGAATTATGATCAGAAGCATGACAATCTTGGTAAAGGGAAGTTAGAATCCATGTGGTGTGTTCCTTTCATCGTAAGTAAAGTTTTGGAGAAAGGGGCCTCTGAGCTTGTAGATTACGATGGGATACCTTTCAAGCAACCTCGCAAAGGGTTCTACCTGAAAAGGTACTATGCTTGAAGTCATTTATGTTATAGTACCTTGTATACATGTACATTGATTGAATTTTTTGTGTGGTATTAGTATTTCAATATGGTTTTGAGTTTTTGTCAGTACTATTTATACCATGTTTCGGTTATGCATATTAGACAGATTTTTATGGTTTTGTTGATGGTGCTTGCTGTCATACCCTAAACCTTGCTTCAATTGCTTGGGTTTTGTATTCCTCGACTCATGACTTAGTCAGTTTAGGAGCGGTTTGTGTAGGTCCAGCCACTAATAACATCGTTGAGTATCAAGCGGTAATAGGATTGTATACCGAGGCTGCATCTCAGGACATTGATCACTTGATAGTCTTCATGGAATCACAGTTAGTGGTTTTTCATTTGAACCACGTCTATGCCATCTGAAACCCTACACTCCTTTGTCTCCTTCGAAGAGTGCATTTGTTAGAAAGGTCATTTGAATCAATAATTTATAGGCATATTCCTAGGTCTTATAACATTGTTGCAGACTCATTGGCTAATTATATATTGTACTAGTATATTTCCCATACATAACTTTTGATAAATAAAACATGGTTCATTGTAAATAAAATAGACAGTAAGACATTAAAAACTCATATAAATTGGATTCCACATTTTGAACATAGATAAACCACCGTAAATAAGTCTGTATACATATAAAATATTTTTACAAAAAGTATGGTCTCGAGACCCCGCCTAAAGCACTCTGGCTTTCAGATATACAAAATGACAAAAATCCTGAAGCTAGATAGTTTTTAGTGTCTACATCGTATAAGATGACTAGTGATGTTAATGATAGCACATGATATCTATCGCTACCCTCTGTAGCAGAATCGACCTGATACTCCAGTTGTATGTCTCTAGTAACTCCTAGGGAGGTCATCTATGGAAGCGTCTGGAATGCCAAGAGTTAACCAGTTGAGGTTTTCCTCCAACTCAGTCAACTCATCATATCCACAGTGTACAAAGTGGGCCCTCGCTCGTCTGTCAATTGGGGATGAACCCCTAGGTCGTGAATCTCCTACATCTGCATGAAAACTTTTGGTCTTGTTATCATTCATAAAAATCATAAAATCAAAATGCAAAAAATAATGAATGTCTTGAGCATTTTTCTTGCTAATATATCCCCATTGGGAATCAACTGCTAAGGGTAGATTAGGGTATCCTCTAAATTCAGTACCATCATATGCATAATCCTCAACCATGAGGAGTTGGTCATCTAACCAATGAAAAAATGCACTCCCATAGTTGACCTTGGCCCCTCTTCCACCTGTGTGGGCCATGATATATACCCACTGCAACATGGGAGGGTCTCAAGCTCTCAGCTTAATGAAACCCACCTATAGCCTTAGATGAGGTACTCGCTTGAAGAATAAATATGCCAATATGCTGCCATAACCAAACTGATTCAACTCACCCTGTCGACACTTAGTCAGTTATTCCTTGAAGACACTCAGTAAGGCCTCAGCCCGGTTATAGACTATGGGTGCCATGGCCTAGAGGCATAAATCATGTGTGCCCAAGAATCCTGATAATCCCCTTGGTTCCCTGCAACCCACTTCATGGTGAAAATTGTTTTCCAGAGAGGCAAATCCATCACTACCTTGATGGGGATATTTTTCCTAGACATCTGAGTGCTCGAAAAACAGTGACGATTGATAAGATCTTGTGTTGTGACATCTCTCCCTCGCGAACCTATCAGTGATATTGGTTCCCTACGCCTGGAAAATATTGTAAGGAAATAGATGTCCTCTACTTCCACTATAAGAACGTGGCCCCCAACCTCGAAGTACCGCTACTCTGGGTTCCACATTCGTAAAATATATTCCAGTAGTCTCACATGAGACCTCATTCTTAGAACATGAAATAACTTTAGGAGGCCATATCCCCATAAAGAAACCATGGAGCTATCATCTTCTCCAACCCTAGAATCATCATCCTCGTGTTGTCTTTCCTTCCACACATCCATTTTTTTCTGAAATTCATTTTTTGGGAGCAATATGTGGCACCGCCTCTGTCTCTTTGAGACAGAGTGGTGGCACTTAATCGACATAAAAAATGCAGTTTTGTTCAGGCAGCGCCTTTCCCACAAAAGGAAAGAGCATTACCCACCAAGCATTTTTAATCCTATGGTAAAAACCTCAAAACCCAAAAAAAAATGTGTGGAAAGGGAAAATACGACCATTAAAATGTTGGGCATAAGTTTAGCTCTTACCTGGAATTGGCAAATCGAAAAATGGACGATCGATGGCATCGGAATCCTTCGGTGAAGTCTACACACCAATGGCTCCAAAATGGCTCATTTTTTAATATTTTGGAGAGCTAATAGTCTTTTAAAAGGTTTTTGTAGGAGTTGAAAGTTAAAGTGTTTGGTTACGAGTGAGTTTGTTTTTTACTTTTTGTAATTCCATAAAACGAAAAAAGTCGTTGAGAACTAATTTCGACATTTTGGTCGTGCTCTTTAAACCCAGTACCAAAGTTTCGAGTGAACTTTCGCTTCTTTTAAGACTCGTTAAACTCCTCCATCACGAAAAGAAATCCTAATGGAGTCTTCTTAAATCTCTTTTCAGACTCCTTAAATGTGAAAAGATCATCGAGCAAACTTGTCTTGTTCATGCTCGTAAAAGTACTTGAAGAGTCATCTTTCTGACGATAGTTTATCTCTTTTTCGGTTTGGATTGACTAGCTACGAAAAAGAAATACTCCATCCAATCATGACTAGAAGAGTTCTCTCATGCATTATTTTATACTTTTTTGGGCCCTAAGGACTAAATCATACAAAAAAGGACCCTTTGGAGTCTTCTTTTGTTTTCGTTCATACTCTCTAAACATGAACGATATCAAGTTAACTTTCAATGCACTCGTTAAATTAAACACTAAGAGACCCTCTTTTGGGATTAAACCCCTCCTTTCTCAGGTTCTTGAAACATATGAGAATGGAATTATCTTAGGATAAGCTACAATGAGTGTTTGTTACCCTCTTTGAACTCATAAAAATGAAAAAGGGGCACTCATCAATCATGATGGGGAAATTAAGGGAAGGGAACTATCTCATTTTGCAATAAATGGCAGTTATTAGCCACCTTTGAACATGGCACTTGTATGCGTTTTGTTCATTCAATTGTGAATTCAGCTTGCTTCCAAGTCAATCCACTTTCATGATTCATGTCACTCCTTTGAAACTTCAAAATAATGCATCCTCCACCATCGCATTATGTTTTGGTATCCTCCTGGTAAAGTCAATGCTGCCAACTCTTTGGTCGTGTCGCCCGATGTTCAAAGGGAAGTCATGTTGAGAGTTTGCATCTACAGTTTAAACTTTTATGTCATTTATTTTTGAGTCAGTCCTATGGTTACATCATACTCAAAATTACAGATCTTTGTTCCGAGTTTCGTGTCGTCGATGTGGGATTCATCATGCCCCTCCTTCAACTTCAGCTCATCTATTCATCAATGACAAATTCTCTCTCTTTTGACATGGGTTCACATCATTGACCTTTCATCGAGAGATTCAACTAAGTGTTCGACATCATATCATATATTCACACTCATGATATTGTACTAGGGTACCTTGGGAATCATCGACATTAATGGTGATCTCCCTCGCACTTGTTAACGGTTCTCATCATTGACCGGTAATCAAGTGGTTTATACCATGTTTGACATCAGTACATTGTAGTCACATGGATAGATTCATACTTTGTGGAAGATGAGACGAAGACCCTAGGTATTTGTTAAACACTCATTTCTTTCCCCAGGTTGTGATGGAGTATTTTGTATAAGTCCTAGCATGGATCCACATTTTTATGGTCATGATTGTGCTCAAATTTGCATCCATGTAACATAGATCTACATTGTATGTCTATTATCTATGTCCAAGTTTGAGTCTTCTTTGCATGGATCTACATTCTATTCTAGTATCCATGTTTATTCATTTCTCGCATGGATCTTCCTTGTATTGGTCTGTAGCCATGATGATTAGTCATTTGGATATGAGTTAAAAGTACGGATGTATTGTAGAATCTTGGTTGATGATAATCTTCAATCAAGCAATTTCTTGCCCTGAAGTGATAACTTTCTCTTACAAATATCTCGCCTATCATATCCCTCTAGCCTCATGCTCTCGGGGGCATTTTGTTACACATAATTCTCGTCACCATCATGTGTTGAGGCTTAAAACATTAGAAATTCCCTTCAATCCCCAAAATGTGAAGTTGGACATTGGCCCATACTCTTATTTTTCATACCTGAGTCCACCACTGCTTATTTCCTTTATGCAATAAGTGTTACCCTCTTCAAGACACCTCATGTCTCTTGACAATGAGTCATGCCACTGACTTTACCCTTTTATCAATAAGCGGTTCCACCTTGGTAATACTCTGTCTACACTGCCAAAGAGCGGTGCTTGAGTTTCAAAAGGAAAAAAAGAAGATTCATGAAGCTTCTTGAAGGAAAGATTCATGGCACCCTCATCCCTACTCTTGTGGACCAGCTGGACTTGAGATCGCTCGTAGTAGGATCTCCCTTCCACCTCATCCACCATTTTCTCAACCATCCCTATCCTCCCAAGAGCTATACATACTAGCTCATTCTCCATGGGTTGGGAGGATAAAATCTATGCTATTGCACTAATATTCTAGCCAAATATAGGGTGAACATAGAGAAGGCAAGTTGGGGCTTTGAGGACAAGACATATCATGTGAGGAGGCATCACAACACTAAGGAAAATGGTTATAATCTCTCTTATTCATATTAATGCAATGATGGTTTATTTCCCATAAAATGTATTGTGTTGTAATCACTCATTTTATTATTGGACTCCTTAGTCACTGATATAGAACAGTAGATCATTTTCTAGTACTTTTGATCTTGCTTGTTGTGTAACGTCCCCAACCCTCCGACCAGAGAAGAGGACGCTACTATACGTCAATCATCTGAGCATCTATCCCCATGAACATGCACATACATACATATACTACTGAAGCATGATACTTAAAACATAAATTTTTTTTACGAAGCATAATCATTCATATACACAACGGAAGCAAAACATATCAATCAGCATTCATGCATATATAGCTCATCATTTAACATGTATATCACCATTCATCAATGGTAAATATAATTGTAGACATAAGTTAGGAAAGAGAACTTATCTTATAAAGAGCTTGTTATGCAACCAGCTATGTCACTGCAACGTTCCACCCAACCATACGCCCGCGTGCTCTTTAATCTCTCAGCAACGCTACCACCCCCGAGCCAGGCATGAATCCCCAAGGACTAAGGAACTAATAGGATTACACATAACCAAGGATAACAACACCACAAGGGTACACAGTTCAGCCAAGCCAACACAGTTGGGTTTATCAGCCGAACAACAGATCAGCCAAGCCAACAAAGTTGGGTTTATCATGCCATCTAGGAGCTGGGAAAGGCTAATGCTAAGCTGGTGCATTGACACCAGAACCAAACTGGCTTCTAGAACACCTCACACACCCAACATAAGGAAATCATGCATTTCTCTACAACGCAGTCCCTCAGATCCTGATCTCCCTTTCAGTGCTATTCAGGGGTTGTGGAGACGAAAACTAGCTCAGCGGCTCTGTATGTGTGATTCTCAACCCACCAGGTTTATCAAGCATCTCAGGCCCTCATTCACCACTCCAATGCTGTTCAAGGACAAAACCACTACATGCAAGCATCCAAACAGCTATTCAAGATTTTACCAGGGAAAACACATTCTAGCAATCGTGGCCGTTAACATCCCACGAGCAACCCTGAGCCCACAGCACACAATATTCACTGCAATCATTGAAGAACAATACACAGACCAGAAAATGGGAAGAGAACCGATTCTCAATCTGTGTGTGAGGGGAACAAGACACAACTAAAACACATAGCTGAAAATGCAATCACGACCATGATTCCATGATGGAATAACAGCCAATGAACCATAGAGGAAAACATAGAAATCTACAGCAAAATCCACATTGTACAGGAAAAACACAATCGACAATGCGTGGAGGAAGCTGCAACTAGCGTTCGGTGAGGAAACCACAGCAGTCTAACAAAATGGTGGGAAAAGACCAACACTCTGCATGAATAGGGCAAGAATGTCTCTCCGATTAACAAGGCGGTGTGAGAGGAATGGAAAACCCCAAACAATGGAATGTGTATTCATTTTAACTTAGTTCGTGTGAGGTGAATGAATAACCACCATTTGGATAGTGGATAGACCATCTACAATCCAGAAGGTGCGTCATGGAGAGAGTGCAAGTGCGTGGGGAGAATGGTACTCGTGGCATAGTGGTCTTGCTGTCAGTGAATAGATGCCCCACTAACAACAGAACAATGAAGGGTGGTGGTTGGATGAGACAAGGGAGGGTGAGTGAAGAGAGTGGTGACACATGGCTTTTCCCCCACATGGCTCAAGATTTAAATTTCCCCTTCCTTACCCTTAGTAAATCATGCCCCTTCTCAATTTAGTTGCAGTGAACATAGCTGGTTGGGTTTTTGAATTAAAAATGCGTAGTTACATGGTGCCAAAACTTAATATGTATGTCGCATGTCCCGATATACCATCGGTGACAATTTCAATCCAAAACATAACCTAGCCAAATCATGGTGGGGCCTTTTCCTTTAGCTCCGCACCATGATTATTTACAATATGTGTATGATGTATATTAATGAAAAACAGGGTAAAAACTGAGGTGTTACATTCCCCTCCCCCTGCAATAGCACTGTCCTCAGTGCTTTACAAAATCTGAACAACATGCTACACTGGTATCGCCTCAGTGTTCTGTAGAATTGAAAAAAAATGGATGTGCCAATATCATGGCATCCTCCAGCTCCCACGTAGCCTCTTCAGGTTCGTAGTGCTCCCATTGCACCTTTACCTTCCCTATGGCTCAATTCAGGAGCATTGTGACCTTCCTGTCGAGGATGTGCATTGGCTCAATTTGGAACTCTCCCTCAGGTTCCACCTGGATCACATTCCAATTTATCACATGGTTAGGATCATGTACATATTTCTTAAGCAAAGAAACATGAAAAAATTTATGAGCTCTAGTACTAGCAGGCAATGCGAGTCTATATGCAACTGGCCCTATTCTTTCAAGCACTTCAAATGGCCCACAGTATCTAGGTGACAGCTTGGCACAACTTCTAAGCTTCAACTAACTTTTCTTTGCCTTCACTCTGAGGTTAACATGATCCCCAACACTAAACTCTATGTTCGTCCTATGCTTATCTGAATAGATTTTCTATCTGTCCTATGCTGCTTTCAGATTCTGCCTGATCCTTACAACCTCTTGCTCCATTTCCTTGAGCAATTCTGGTCCAAGCACAACTCTGTTCACTGGGTTATCCCAAGTCACTAGTGTCCTACACCTTCTTCTATACAAGGCTTCATATAGACTCATCCCCAAGGATGCCTGTTGTCCATTGTTGTAAGCAAACTCTACCAAGTGTAAGTAATCTTCCCACTTGGTTGGTATATGCGAAGCATATCTTCAAGCACCTGATTAACTCTTTCTGTTTTCCCATCTGTCTAAGGATGGTAGGCAGTGATGAAGTTTAGCTTTGTACCCAAATATGCAAACAACCCCTTCCAGAAATTGGAAGTGAACTTGACATCTCTGTCAAAAACTATTTCCTTCGGCAATCCATGCAATTTGAAAATCTCCTTCATGAATATCTTTGCAATGTCATCAGTCTTGTGTGTAGACTTCATTGGTATACAATGTGCTTCTTTATTCAACTTGTCTACTACAACCATGATGGAATCATGTTGTCTCCAAGTCATTGGAAATCCTGTAATAAATTCCATGGAAATAACTTCCCATTTCCATTCCAGAACTGGCAAAGGCTGCAACAAACCTGCTGGATGTTGATGCTCAACCTTTACCTGTTGACATTTCATGCACCTTGAAATGTATTCAGCCATTTCCTTTTTCATACCTGGCCAAAAGTACTTCCTTCTAGCTGTAGCAATTGTCTTTTGATATCCTGGCTGACCAGAATATGGAGCTTGATGGATTTCATCCATAACAATTCTCCTCAAATTTGCTACATTTGGAATATAAATTCTTCCTTTAAAAGTGAGAAGTCCATCTTCTTCCAATTTATATCCCTCATACCTCTTCTCAAGACTTTGCTGCTGCAATTTGTCTTTTACCTTCTCATACAATTCATATCCGGCAACATGATTAACAATTTGATGCCTCAATTCTGATTGGCAGATACTAAGAGATGCCACATGCATTTCCTGTACCTTCCAGCTGAGTGCATCAGCTACATTTTTCTCTTTTCCTTTTATGTGCTTGATTTCAAAATCAAACTCACATAGAAATTCCATCCATCTTGCTTGCCTAGCATTCAGAGTAGGCTGATCAAACAAATACTTCAGGCCATAGTGATTTGTTCTGAGTTTAAATATTCTACCCATCAAGTAATGTCTCCACATCTTGAGAGCATGTACTATGGCTGCAAGCTCTAGATCATGAGTGGCATAGTTCTTCTCATGCTCCTTCAACTTTCTTGATTCATAACATATCACGTGGTTGTCCTGCATGAGGACTCCTCCAAGCCCTTATCTGCATGTATCGGTACACACCACAAAGTCTTTCTCTGGGTCTGCAACTTTCAATACTGGTGCACTGGTGAGAAGATTTTTCAACTGCTGGAAGCTTTCTTCACACTTCGAAGGCCATTCGAACTTTATTCCCTTCTTTTTCAAAGAAGTGATGGCATGTGCAACCTTGTAAAATCCTTCAATGAATCTCCTATAGTATCCTACAAGTCCCATAAAATATCTTACATCCGTCACATTTCTTGGAGTAGGAAAATTCATAATGGCTTCAATATTTTTAGGGTCTACTGATATACCCTCTTCTGAGATAATGTGACCCAAATACTGAATTCTATCCTTGTAGAAGTCACACTTGCTCAGCTTTGCATACATCTAATGTTCCCTAAGCACTTGAAATTTCAATCTCAAATGCTCTTCATGCTCTTCCTCATTCTTATAATAAACAAGAATTTCATCAAGGAAAACAAGAACAAACTTGTCCAAATACTTACTGAAGACATTGTTCATAAGGCACATAAATGTGGTTGGTGCATTTGTGAGACCAAATGGTACAACTATGAACTCATAATGTCCAAGCCTTATCTTGAAGGCTGTCTTATGAATGTCTTCATCCTTGATTCTCACTTGATGGTAACCAAACCTCAATTCATTCTTGGAAAATACCTTTGCTCCTCTCATTTGATCAAAGAGGTCATCAATCTTGGGCAAAGGATATTTATTCTTCACAATAACCTTGTTCAACTATCTGTAATCAATACATAACCTGAGTGTACCATCTTTCTTCTTTACAAACAGAACCGATGCTCCCCAAGGAGACACACTCGGTTAGATATACTTCTTTTCCAACAACTCTTGCAGTTGCATCTTCAACTCTAGCATCTCCGGTGTACTCATCCTGTAGGGTGTTTTGGACACTGGTGCTGCTCCTACCACAAGTTCAATGGTGAAATCAATGTCCCTCTATGGAGGAAGCCCTGGAATCTCATCAGGAAACACATCCTTGAATTCCTATAACACCTGATAGTCCTCCAACCTAGGAGTTTCATCTCCCATTGGTTCCAGAATATGAGCTGCATACAACTGGCAACCTTTCCTACAGAACTTCTTCAACTACATTGCTGAAACCCGCCTTCTTGAAATTACCTTCGGAATACCCTTCACTACTACTGGGTTTCCTTCTCCATTCATGCATTCAAAATTCTTATTATAACAGTCAAAATTTACTTTGTGAGCTTCTAACCAATCCATTCCAATGAGAACATCATAGGAACCGAGCAGTAGAACATTCAAATATACACAAGTGATCAATCCATTCATAACCAATGGACATTTCTATACCAATTCACTGACTTTTCTCTTAGTCCCAGTGGCAAGCTGAACTAACCAAGGTTTCCTATGCTTGACCTTCTTAAAAGCACAATTCTCCACTACTCTAGGAGTGATATAACTATGAGTAGAACCAGGGTCAATCAAAATAGAAACAGATTGTTCAACAATCTTACCTACAACTTCAACCACAGTTGACTAATGATCTGCCTGGCGGTCCTCCAGTGCTGCATAAATTCTAGGGACTGTTCTAGCTACCTGACCCATTGTTTATGCTCCATGAATGTTATAAGCTGGTCTTGCACTTTCATTCTCAAGTGGACAATATCTATGCAAGTGAGGTCCTTCACATTTTCAACATTTGAGTGGACCTTTATTCAGATGTGGCTCTTTAGGCTTTCCACCTGTCACTCCAACTGGATTACTCACAACTTGGGATGGCTGCTTCTACTGATTCCTGAATCTAGAAGGTTTGAAACCTTTCTTTCTTTGGTCAAAATTTTCATTCTTCTTGTCCTTCCATGCCTTATGGTAATCAGGTTTACCTTTTCTTTTCTCATAGCAATATTTATCCTTTCTTATTGCTTCTTTTAGATTTATCGGCTCATAGAACTCAATTCTATCTTTGTAGGCTTGAGGCAATCCACTTAGAAACCACCGGATCTTCACTTTTTCATCTCTGATGTACCGAACATACCTCAACAATTCCAAGAATTTATTTGCATATTCATCCATGGTTTGTTTTCCCAATCTCAGCTCATGGAACTCCTTGATCTTGTCATCATTATACCTATCATAAAGGTATTTTTTCCTGAAATACTTCTTGAATTGTTTCCACTTCAGTTTCCTTTCAATGATCTTCTTTACCTGCTTGAAGTGTTCCCACCAAATGGATGCCCTTCCATTCATATTGAATATGGCAACTCGTGCCTTCATGTTTCCTGAATAATATCGGACCTGAAAGTACTTCTTTATCCCAAGAAGCCAAGCTTCAGCTTCTTGTCCTGTCTTTATCTCACCATCAAATGTAGGAGGTTTAGCTTTAATAAATTCATCTCGAGAGCGATCCCTATGGTGTATTCTTCTTTTCCTCTTATGAGAAGATGAACTTGTATCTCCACTAGATCCTTCAAAGTCAGATGACCCACTCGAAGTCCTTCTCCTTCTCCTAGTGCTGCTCTTACTGCCTTCTGGCCTTGATGTACCCCGTCCAGGATCTATCTTTTTCTACAAGTCTGTCAAACTCTGCACTATGGTAGCATTCAATTGATGCTGCTCTTCCTGGGCTTTAACTAAGCTTCTCATGGTGGCTGCAACCTCGGATGGTGTCCCCTGGAATCTCCTTCTATTAGACTCTATGTCATCATTTCCATTACAGACATTTTCTCCCATGGCATCTTCTACTCGCTCATAAGAATCTCGAGCATCATACCCATCATGGGTTCTCATGACTGAACCACCTCTTGCTTTACCAAACTGTTCTTTCTGGAGTACTGCTCTTGGAAGTTGTCTATAATTATGCAATGTGTTAGTAGAAAACTGTTAGATGCATAACATTAATATAAATCAAAACTACTTACCTCCTTCTTCTGGAAATTTTATAAAACAACAATTATGCTTAAACATGGGATTTTCTCTATTTCTTGTTCAGCTCTATGACCGCTAATAATCTGCTGAAATCTACTAAAAACCGGCTGAAAACCGTTTGAAAAAATGCTGAGAAATCCCTTCGAAAATCCCAAATTTCCTTAGGCCCAATCGGACCTCTTCCCATCTATTTTTCCGACTCTACGGTGGTCAAAACAACTACACTTCCGATCTGCATCAGCGAGCAGATCGACTGTTCATCGGCGGTCTATTCGCTTACTCCTTTTCGACGTTTCGGCAGTCAAAACGACTAAACTCCCGCTCTGTATCGGTGATCAAATCATTTTTTGATAAAGTGCATAATCTCTTGAGCATCCGCAACGGTGGAAAGTGTTCCTTCTACAGTTTCCACGGGCGAACTGACTGAGCTTCCGATCGGCGATGTCAACTACTACTCGTCGAGTCTTCTCCTTACTAATCTCCGAGCGTGTCGGCAACTGAAATCTCTAATTTCTTTCACTGTATTGGTCCGCAGTGGTCTATCATTATGCAACAGTGGCCAACAATCCCATTATAATTTCCACAAACCAAAGCTTGTCGGTGGTCGGAGCGGCATCCTACTGTGGCATCGGACACTTAGTCCTCTAGGCATCCGCAACGACGGTTTCCACAAGCCCTAACTCTTCCGCAGTGTTGGTACTCTCGAGCACACACCACCGTAGTATGTTATCGAATCTTGGAACCGTTATACATTAAACACCTCGGCATTGGTGGGTGGAGATACTAGTGCCTCGGTGGGATAGTTGTCAAGGCTTCCGCACTAGCGGCCCACAATCTCCCTATGTCTTCCGCGGCCTCAAGCCCATCAGCGATCAGAAGCACTAGTTTTTGCGGCATCGGAGGGATAGTTGACTAAGCAGCCACAACAATGGGTCACCTTCATTGAACTTTTTTCGATCAGTGATCTGATCCACTAATATTTACCGAAGGCCAATGATCTCGTGCCTTAGAGAAAATTTTGAATTTTCTTCTTGCCTTGTCTTCCGCCGCATCGGCTCTTCCATCTTCTATTCATCGGAAATTCCAACAACTATTCTCCTCCGATCGCCGATGATCCCGCTCCTTAGAAAATTTTCGTAAATTCTGCACCATCGGCGGTCGGAGGCTCTACCCATCGGACGTGTAGTTGTCTAGCCATCTGCAATGGCGGGCGCTCGATCAAATATTTTCTGCCAACGTCCAGCAGTGGTCTTATCAACTAACTTCTGTCCATGATTTCAACACTTAAACAAAAATTTGAAACTTTCTTCTTCTATCGGCGGTTGGAACCACTAAGCGCTACGCATCGACGTTTTAGTCCACACGGCATCTGCAACGGCGGACTGTCAAACAGCTAAGCATCGTCGATCCGACTGTCTAAGTGTTTTGATGTGTAGATGGCCAAAAAATTAGAAAAATTCTAAATTTTCTTTTACTGCATCGACGGTCGAAGGCTCTATCCATTGGAAGGATAGTCCTCTAGCTATCCTCAATGGCAGGTCTACAATCCCTTGATCCCTTCCGCTATTCATCAGTGATGAATACCACTAACATGCTTCGATGGCTGACGAAGTCAACACTTAGAAAATTTTGGAACTTCTGCGCCATCGACGGTCGGATCAACCATCAGTCGGGTGAATAGTCCTTTAAGTAGCTACAATGGCAGATGCATCATCTGCTAACCTCCGTCGACGTTTCAGCGATTGCTTCATCATAGTGGCGCCAATCACCGATGATTTTTAACACTTAGGAAAATTTTCATGGATTTCCTTGTCATGGGTCCCTTATCAGGTGGTCTTCCGACTAGATGATCCGATGCATTGGCGAGACTTCAGACTAATTCCTCCGATGATCTGATGATCCCATACTTAGAGGAATTTTCCAAAAATTCTCTTGTCATGCACAGGTTTTATTTGGTTTTTCGTGGTTTCTTTTGGGCAGTAGGAAACCTGCCTCTTCTATCTAATCTATCATGGCCCATTCAGGCCCATTCTGCAACCAGAGCTCTGATACCACACTGTAACATCCCCTACCCTCCAACGGACGAAGAGGACGCTACTATATGTCAATCATCTGGGCATCTAGCCCCATGAACATGGACATACATACATATACTGCTAAAGCATGATACTTAAAACATAAAACATTTTACGAAGCATAATCATTCATATACACAATGGAAGCAAAACATATCAATTAGCATTCATGCATATACAGCTCAGCATTTAACATGTATATCATCATTCATCAATGGTAAATATAATTGCAGACACAAGTTAGGAAAGAGTACTTATCTTATAAAGAGCTTGTTCTACAACCAGCTACATCCCTGTAACATTCCACCCAACCATAGGCCCACGTGCTATTTAATCTCTCAGCAATGCTGCCACCCCAAAGCCAGGCATGACTCCCCAAGGAATAAGGAACTAACAGGCTTACACATAACTAAGGATAACAACACCACAAGGGTACACAGTTCAGCCAAGCCAACATAGTTGGGTTTATCAGGCGAACAACAGAGCAGTCAAGCCAACAAATTTGGGTTTATCAAGCCATTCAGGAGCTAGGAAAGGATAATGTTAAGCTGGTGCACCGACACCAGAACCAGACTGGCTTCTAGAACGCCCACACACACCCAACACAAGGAAATCAGTCCTTTCTCTGCAACACAGTCCCTCAAACCATGATCTCCCTTCTAGTGCTATTCAAGGGTTGTGGAGAAGAAAAACAGCTCATTGGCTCTGTCTATGTGGTTCTCAACCCACCAGGTTTATTAAGCATCTGAATCCCTCATTCACCACTCCAATGCAGTCCGAGGACAAAACCACTGCATGCAAGCAGCCAAACAGCTATTCAATCTTTTACCGGGGAAAACAAAGTCCAGCAATTGTGGCTTTTAATAGCCCATGAGAAACCCTGAGCCCACATCATGCAATCTTCACTAGAATCGCTGAAGAACAATACATAGACCAGAAAATGGGAAGAGAACCGATTCTCAATCTGTGTGCGAGGGGAACAAGACACAACTAAAACACATAGCTGGAAATGCAATCATGACCATAATTCCATGATGGAATAATAGCCAATGAAACACAGAGGAAAACACAACAATCTATAGCAAAATCCACATTGTACAGGAAAAAAAAATCGGTAATGCATGGAGGAAGCTGCAACCTGTGTTCAGTGAGGAACCACAACAGTCTAACAAAATGGTGGAAAAAGACCAACGCTCTGCATGAACATGGGAATAATGTCTCTCATATTAACAAGGCGGTGTGATAGGAATGGAAAACCCCAAACAATGGAATGTGCATTCCTTTTAACTCAGTCCATGTGAGGTGAATGAATAGTCACCCTTCGGATAGTGGACAGACCATCCGCAATCCAGAAGGTGTGTCGTGGAGGGAGTGCAGGCGCGTGGGAAGAATGGAAATCATGGTGTAGTGGTCTTGCTGTCAGTGAATAGATGCCCCACTAATAACATAACAATGAAGGGTGGTGGTTGGATGAGACAAGGGAGGGTGAGTAAAGAGAGTGGTGACACATGGATTTTCCCCCCCATGGCTCAGGATTTAACTTTCCCCCTCCTTACCCTTAGGAAATCATACCCCTTCTCAATTTAGTTGTTGAACATAGCTGGTTGGGTTGTTGAATTAAAAATGCGTAGTTACATGGTGCCACAACTTAATACGTATGCCACATGTTTCGATATACCATCAGTGACCATTTCAATCCAAAACATAACCTAGCCAAATCATGGTGCGGTCTTTTCCTTTAGCTCCACACCATGATTATTTACAATATGTGTATCATGTATATTAATGCAAAACGGGGTCAAAACTAGGGTGTTACATGTTTTTTGATGTGCTTATTGTAGGTACATCTATAGAGATCTAGCACCATAGAAATTTGGTACATCATACTATAGAACAGATCAAAGACTCATTCCAGATATATACAAACTCTAGGGGAAGTGTGTATCCTTGTTATCACTCATTTGTTCTAGAAATGTACCATTACAATCTAGGGAAACAAATCCTTTCTGTGGGAGGTGAGAATTTCCAGCAATACCTGGAATACCACAACATCGAGAACTCTTTGAAGACAGATATTTTGATATTTTCGACACCATACTACTGAATGGACACATAGAAACTATAAAGAACAAACTGAAGCTACTTAGGGACTAGGGAACTGATATGCATGGTGTCTATAGGTCATTTTCCCACCTTTCCTCCACTGACCAAACCCTGAATTGCCTTGATTTTATCAATTGGTGCATCGTTAGTTACTCTGCTTCCGAGAAGGTAGGACATCTCTAGGTCTAAAATCCTTTTCCCAATCAACCCCCTCATCATTAGGAACACATTCTCCATTCCTATAGAGTTCAATCAGAAATCTAAATAATACAATGAATAAAGCATTGTCCATTGTTTTAGAGAGGAAGCTATGGAAAATAAAGAGGCATTCTTTAAAGCATGTTTTAGAACCGATACCCAGCTGAAAAATTACCCTTACCCTATAGCTGCTGGTGAATTTAATGAAGAAACACAGCGCGTCACAACCCTCCTGAGTCATTTTTTTGGGATGGATACCGAAAAATACGTCACAGAGCCCATGATGAGTTTGATGTTTACCCTAAGCACTTATCTAGTTGAATTAGAGGAGCCTATCCAATCAATCCAAGTTTCTTGTCTTAGGTTTGACAAGTTCCTAGCTGAGAATAATCACTCACTACTAGTGGATTTCCCTAGGACAAGGACCTTTAGATTTCAGTCCTACTTGTTGAGAACCTTGAACTTTCAGAAATGATGATCACAGAGTAAATCAACAATGATTACATTAGATTCATGAATTTTTTTATAACGGGAGTGTATGGTTCCTTCTTCTAGAAGCAGCTACCCAGGGTGCTACCTGAGATGAAGGAATCCTTACAATCCTCCCCTAACAAGAGGATTGGAGATTGGTTCTTGTCAAAACACGGTACAATAATCAGGCTAGAAGTATTTTCCACCAACCTTACATACTTCCTACCTTTTTAACTCTCAAGGTGTTCGCTTTGGAGATGATCAGACAGAGACTGGTAGTGGAAAAATGAACACTTCCTGAGTTTCAGGAAGTCTTCAAAGATTAAATTATCTTGGGTCATGTGCCCATTTATCATAAAAAAAAATGGTTGTTCTCCCATTGGTAGAGAGTCTTCTTAGAGAGTTGTGGTTCCCTACTAAGGCTTCCATTAATTACAATCCCCACCACATCATCTCAAATAGAAGGCAAGCCAACAAAAGAAATCCCTTTGAGCACCATGAGGTGGCAAGCCTGCTTGAGGCTGCAAATTGGTCAGACTACCTGAAGAAGAGGAAAGGATATTATGGTATGGAAGAGGCCTATACTTGTCCAGCTGAAGATTCCAACTACTCATTTGATCCAAGATTCATAGCTATCAGAGCTAGAAAGGGAGAACGAGAGATTGAATGGTAAGCTTACAGGTTGCCAATCCCATCTAGTGAGGTTCATAGAGAAAGAGAAGCAATGGTAGAAGGATATGACACTCATAGTGGAGAGTGAGAAGAACCTCAAGGCCAAATCAGATGATCTAGAGAAAATGTTACAAGAGAAGGAGAAATAACTTGAAAAGGAAACCATTCCTCCCATCACTCAACCTGGTGAGTTCTCCATCGTTCAATCCCTGACACAAGTAAGTATGAAGGAGTTGGAGATGATAGGGTTGAAGTATCAAAACAAGAACCTGGAGGGCTTGGAATTGGAGAGAGAATGAGAAAGAAAGAGTTGGGAAGCAAAGTGTGTAGAATTACAGAGTAAGAATGAGAAATCGGTACAACAGGTCATAGGGTAATCAGTAGTCTAGGGGGAAAAGAACATAATATGGGATTCCCTCATATCACAGGCCACCAAGTTGAGACCCTACCTGGATTACATTATGGACAAAGAAAGGGTTATACAGGCATCCAAACAAAGTGTTGCAACAGTCAAAGAGAAGCTAAATAAGAAACCTGTTGACTATGCTAAAAATGCTATAAAGTTTCTAAATGGGCTTACAGAAGAGGAGATCAGAAAGGCTGGCATAAGGGACAGTATTTATGTCATCACTTGGGCCAGGAAGGTGGTAAATCAATACCATCATTTACAAATTGTTGAGGCCAAGATTGGTATCAAGGCACATGAGATCAAAGTGTTTATCGATATGTTTGACCCTTTGGTAAAAATGGGGCTACCATTCTTCTGGCAGGAAAAGGGTGACATGTTGTCACAGAAATAATACCATGACCAGTTGATTCAATGCAGGTTGGACCACTCCAAATTCACAGACATGCAATAGTCTCTGTCAGGAAATACAATTGTTGACAAGCTGGTAGATGAGTTTGAGATAGTGTTCACTTTCATGTCCATGTGTCCCTGGATGCCATATTTTTCATATAGGGATCATGTGGAAATGTGGGTGTTGTCGAAGGATATGTCCACTCTGGAATTACCTACCACAAATCAATGGAAATCGGTTGAGAATTTTGGGAGTGACAAATACGTTCTGCATGCCCAAGGCTGATAGACATTAGGGGGTAGTTGACAAAGACTATATTTACAGCAAGGATGGGCTACCCCACCCGTACAGTAAAGGAACAAGCTGAGCTGAGTCAGTATAAAACCGTTGGACGTGCCATGAGCCATCATTTTCAATCAAGCGAGGCTGATTCCGAGAGGTCGCATTACTTTTTTAATCAAGCATGTGCGTTATTCCATATTTCATGATTTATGTTCAAATCGTGGTGAATGTGCCACCTTAAGGCTGTTAGGATTTGCAATGATGATTCAAGATTGATTCCCAATTTTTGTAACTGAATTTGGCTATGTTTCAAGGTTGGTCTCGGGATCCCATGAAACTATAAATGTAACCTCTATGGAGGAGTATGGGTTGGAACTTTCATTCAGAAGCCTCCTATGCTTGGTTTTTTGCAGCTCTATCATTTTCTTGGAAGCATTAATGAAAATTATTTTCTAAGTTTTATGAGATTCATCAAGTTGTTCATGTTCAGTTATGTTTTCTTGTATTTCACATTTCCATGTATGTGCATTGCTTCCAATACATTTCTATATTGTATGTAAGGAATTCGTCCTTGTTAGATGCTCCTTATATCAGAAATTGTATTTGTTATGTGTGTATAATGACTGAGATGGAATTCATCCTTAGATAGATGCTCTTATTCAAATATTAGCCTCCATTGTTGTTTCTAGTAAATGTGTTCAAAGATATCCATCCATAGACAGGTGCCTATTGTTTCACTGGGATTTCTTCATTTCAATCTATCATTACATCAAGTTATTAGACTGAATATAAAAACCACGTTGCCTCAAATTACATAAGAGAATCAACAATCATTATTGTTGTAATCCCCTTGAATATTTTCAGGCTATGACTCCATTTCCCAACGATACTTTTTGTTTGTTTGTCTTACCATCTTTAAAATTTCAAATATCCTATTCTTATCATATGTCTAGCCTTATGATCATTTTGTTAAAGCTATATGTATATGTGAATGAGTTTGTGACATAAGAGAGATCCCTCTCTGACTGTATAGTATAGAATACAGTCTAAATATTGGTTTGAAATGGTTATGCTAGTGATCTCCTGCCACAACTATAGGAAAATCATTGGGTGATAACATCTTGGCATCGTTGCCGGGGAATAATCAGTATTATACCCATGGGAAAATGACATTGTCCTAGTTCTATGATCTCTTTGAGAAGTCGGTCATAGAAACACACCTGGTTGTATATGCTCTAGCGACTCCACCCAAAATTTTGGAAGGTGACTCCACTGGAAATACTGGCAGCCAGAAGGACCAATACAAGGAGCAATCCTGATGCTGAGTCGTTTCAATAAATTTTCTATCCAGAGATCCTGATTTGGAAATCCAATAAGCTACATAGGTTAGACATAACCTTTTATTTACCTGTTGAAAGTGTTGTTTCCATTGATGACATATCTAAGCATTGTGGTGAAAAATTGGAGTTGGTTCTCCCTAGGACTAAGTCTAAGTCCAGCCTATCTGAAGTAATATTAGACCCCTCCTCATTCAAATTAACCCATACATCCTGGTCACCTGAGATATCAGAGTCTCTGGGTGGGAATCTTCGACCCTTGTCTAACCAAGAGTGACCCATACTTACGTCTGAATTAGCCCTATTAAATTCCACTACCATAAGATAGTCTATTGCCGCATCTTTTCCTCCCACTACTTCCAAGCTAAATCAACCTTCATCTTCTAGCCTCACAACTCCTCACATTCCTATAGTTCCTCACAACACAGTTTTTTTTACACCAACTACAATCCCTCTTGGAAACCCCGCTGTAATCCGAAGGATGGAAAATAGATTTGCCGCTATTCTTCTTCCTACTTCCCTTCATCACCAGCCTCTAGGATACTCCCAAAGGCTCAAACAATTCAATGGGGAGAGGGGATATTCAACTAAGGAACACTTGGGATGGCTTTTATACTGTATAGACCTGGAGGAAGTGAACCATGATGATGTTAAGGTAAGACTATTTTCCCAAGGTCTTGCTAGAGAAGCAATAAAATGGTTCAAAAACCTCCCAGACCACTCCATTCTGAACTACCAAGCCTTTGAATATTCTTTCAAGGATAAATGGGAAGATAAGAAAAATCCTAAGCAATATCTGTGCCAATACCATTCCATGAGGAGGAGGGAGAGTGAATCTATCCAAGAATTTTCAGACAGATTTATGAAGACCTATAATGTTGTCCTTGCCAAGTTCAAACCCCCCCTGGTCCTACCCATCTCTAATATGTTGAATCCTTTGATGGTGATTTTACCCTCTTGCTGAGTGAAAGAAGATCAGTCTCCTTAGTGTTAGATTTTTATCATTCAAGCTAGCATTATGATATTAGCATCTTTAACTGACAGAATAACATGCACAATAATAAACACAAGAGACAAGAGACACAAAGAATTTTCCTCGGGGAAACCATAAAGGTGAAAACCCTACAAATTCCTCAGATATAGAATCAACACCAAAAGTAAAACCCAAAAACATAAAGATGATCTCCCGACATCAGTAGTCTCTCTCTCTGATCCCGACAACTTCTCTCTCACTCATGCGCCC
The DNA here is from genome assembly GCA_001517045.1 of Pseudotsuga menziesii. NCBI lineage: Eukaryota > Viridiplantae > Streptophyta > Pinopsida > Pinales > Pinaceae > Pseudotsuga > Pseudotsuga menziesii. The sequence continues at coordinate 390,121 of LPNX010439937.1, forward strand.
CAATGAGTGAGTGTGTGTGTGTTAAATAGAGAGGCTCACTCTCTATTTATATTCTTTCGTTCACTTGAAACCAACTCCAACATGTCGACCTCACTTAACAATTACTTACTAGAGCCGACATCTCTAGGAGTGTCTAATAACCCTAGTGCCCCACACCTTGTGGGGACTTTGCCTCCTCCGACCAACAAGGAGGTTTATCCTTAACACAATGGTGGGGATTATTGCCATGACTTACAATGACTCACCTAGGGTCGAATTCTCTAGGATATTCTAATAACCCTAGGGCCCCATAACTGCGGGGACTTTAACCCTTGACCAATAGGAGGGTTACCCACAATGAATTGACATGACTTGTTGCATTATAGAAACTTCCGATAGGAACATCGGGGCATGACATGACTCAAATACATTACAGACACATCCCGTAATAAACATTGGGGTACAATACATAAGATATACGGATGCATACATTTCAAAGTTACAAATACATTAACACTCCCTCTTAACTAGGAAGGTATTCTCTCGACACAATTTATCAACACAAGTCTTCTTCTCTGTATCATCTGGATCATCATCGAGTTGTCATCATCTTCATCTTCAAGTCATATTTATCTGCAAGTCATCTTCATCTGCAAGTCATCTTCATCTAGATCTGGATCATCACTGGATCTGGATCATCATCACTGGATCTAGATCATCATCACTAGATCTGGATCATCACTCGATCCAGATCATCACTCGATCTGGATCATCATCATTGGATCTGGATCATCACTCGATCTGGACCATCATCACTAGATCTAGATCATCAGTCAATTTGGATCATCATCACTAGATCTATATCATCACTCAATCTGGATCATCATCACTGGATCTAGATCATCACTTGATCTGAATCATCATCACTAGATCTAGATCATCACTCGATATGGATCATCATCACCGGATCTAGATAATCACTCAATCTGGATCATCATCACGGGTGCTATCTCATGATTCTTCTTGTCACAGGAAGTTCTACAGAGCCAGCCCTTTTTCATGTCAGTTGTAGGCCTAGCCTCCATGTAGGTCTTCTTCAGCACTTATATCTGACACCAAGTTAGAATGGCCAGCCCAGCACTTATATCTGACCATGAGAGGAACACATCCAACACCATGTCAGAAACACATGCCCAGCACTCACATATGATCATGTAGGAACCAATCATATAATCACATTAGAAAGGCCCAGCACTCACATTCACCAGCATGATAGGACACAACTACTATCATCTGTGAAAAGGGTCAGCACTTACAACCACCAGCATGATAGGACACAACTACTATCATCTATGGAAAGGCACAACACTCACATCCACCAGCATGGTAGGACACACCTACTACCATCTGTGGAAAGGCACAACACTTACAAACACCAGCATGGTAGGACACACCTAGTACCATCTGTGAAAAGGCGCAGCACTCACATCCACCAGCATGATAGGACACACCTACTATAATCTATGGAAAGGATAGCACTCACATCCACCAGCATGATAGGACACACCTACTATCATCTATGGAAAGGATACACACTTACATCTGATCATGTGGGAACACATCCCTCAGTCACATCAGAATGGCTCTCAGTCCTATACTGAGGATTCCTGGTACCTCACCAAGTAGATCCATTCCAAGAATGGTGGTAGCCCTTATATCTGACACCAAGTCAGAATGGCTAGCACTCACATCTGACATGGAAGGAACCAATCCTCTAACCATGATAGAATGCCTCGGCCCTTACATCTGATCAAGTGGGAACACATCCCTCTATCACATCAGAATGGCCATGCACTCAGATCTGATCATGTGAGAACAAATCTCACAGTCATATCAGAATGACCCGCAGTCCAAGACTGAGTTTTCTTGGTACCTCACCAGGAAGCTCCATTCCAAGAATGGAAATAGCCCTTATATCTGATCATGTAGGAACCAATCCTACAGTTTGGCTCAACACTCATATTTGACATGGAAGGAACCAATCCTCTCACCATGGCAGAATGGCTCAGCCCTTACATCTGACCATGGAAGGAACCAATCCTCTCACCATGTCAGAATGGCTCACAACTCATCACTTCCCCTTGGAAGGAACCTCGATCTGGAGAACACCAAGCTTCTCCCTGAAGTACTCAAACTTCACTCTGGATAATGGCTTTGTCAACACATCAGCTATATGTTCATCCGTTGCAACATATTGGAGCTTCACTACTCCCGTCTGCACCATATCCCTGATATAGTGATACTTGATCTCGATATGCTTCGACTTGTCATGGAACACCAAGTTCTTTGACAACTTCACACAATTCTGGTTGTCAAAATATATACAAGTAGCATCTAACTGGAGATCAAATAAATCAGACAGTAGCTTCCTCAGCCATACTGCCTTACAACTAGCTGAAAAAGCTGTGACATACTCTGCTTCAAATGTACTCAGTGCCACACAGGATTGCTTCATGCTAAACCAAGAGATCACACCTGATCCCATACTGAAGCAACACCCTAAAGTGATCTTCCTATCGATGGCACTTCCTACCCAATCTGAATCAACATAACCCTCTAGGTTAATCCTCTGATTCACCTTGTACTTGATCCCATAATCAATTGTACACCTCAAGTACCTCAGAATATGCTTTGCACCAATCAAGTGAACATGTCTCAGATCTATCAAGAACTGGCTCAAGGTGTTCATAGCAAAGCAAATGTCTGGTCTTGTGTTCGTCAGGTACATCAAGGACCCAATCATCTGACAATACATTGTAGCATCAACTGTATCTGATGAAGCATCACTCAATAGCTTTAGGTTTGATGCCATAGGTGCGGTCATGGCCTTGCATTCCATCATCCCAAACCTCTTCAGGATCTCTACTGCATACTTCCCTTGTCCGAGGGAAATTCCATCCGCATTCTGCCACACCACCATGCCTAGAAAATAGTGCATCGACACATAACAGGAGCATCACTGTTCTTCCACCTTCAACCTTGAAGAAAAGGTTGGAATTCGCTTTACTCTCGGTGAATCCTAGAGTCATCAGTAATCTATCCATCCTGTCGTACCATGTCAAACCTCTCAATATTTTGTAGTTACTCCCTCTGAAGTAGAGCATCATACTCCCTCTGTCTTTCGTACTCTATGCACTGAAACATTCTGTACCAGAGTGACAAGTAGCTTCCTATGCTACTAATATTCTATGTATCCACCTAGTGTATAGACTTTGATCTTAAACCTTATAGAAAAGGTTAAGATCTTCATCAAGATCATCATGTATGTGTTTCAACTCCCATTGGCTGCAAATGTCTCTTCGTAGTTTATGCCTTCTTTTCGTGAGAATCCTCGTGCTATGAATCTTGACTTGTATCCCACCATGTTTCCATCTACTGCATGATGGAACTACAAACTTCCCTTCATGAATCGATACTGCATCCTAGACATCATTCTTCTTGAACTGGTCTTCCCTTTCTTCTTGGTTATTTCTTCATAGCTGGAAGGTTATGCATCAATGATGTCGCTGCATTTGTCATATTATTCTTCATCTTGAACTGTCATCACTTGTTCTTTGGAACAAGTCTCATCCTTCTTTTCTTGTAGGCGATTATGTATGCGATCTTTCCTACAAGTCAAATGCATTAGTTGTATGGTTAGAAACATTTCATTAACAATGGAAAATTCTTATGCATAAATATATGATCATGCAACTATTTTAGACAATACAACATTCATCCATATCTCACAAAAAAATTTCTAGATGTCTTCCGTCTCTACCAGGACAACATTGAGATTGTGCACTAATCCAATATGTCAGCAAAGCGGTTTCATTCTAGATAAGTAGCAATGGATAGTTGTATAGCACCATGAGCTACTTACCCATCACATGCATATTAGTAGTATACTGTCATTAATGCAAACATTATATCATGCATAATACATCAACTGAATATAAACAAATGCATAACAAAACAATATCATGAAATGACAATTGAATACTTATCTTTATTTGTTTCATGGGTAGACTCCTTCTTGAGCCTTCAACTTCATCATATTCTTCATTCATGACTTTATCATTTCTTATCCAAACTCTCAATATGGATAAGAGGTTCTTCAAGAATTGAGTCCTTCATATATCTCGTTGCTTGAGGGATCTTTTTTGGATGGTGAGAGCTTGATCTTCAATTGCTCCCATCTTCTCTTCTCTTCTTATGAGTCAAGCTTCTTCTTCTTGCCAGAGTCTACTAAAAGTAATCACTTTCTTCTGGAAAAAATTCCTCGAATGAATGAATCCCATGGTCCTGGGAGCCCATTCAAGGTGGCTATCACCACTTCTGCATTCTTCACTTCTTCTTTTACCGCTTCAAGTTGTTCTTTGATTTGAGAGACCCTTGTAAAGTATGACTGCATGGTCTCTGCATTCTGGATCTTCACATTCTTCAACTGGTTTCTTAAGGTCATATCTGATTTATGTTCTTCCCTTCAAATAGCTTGGTCAAGGAATTAAACATCATCAGTGTCTTTAGGGAAGAAACTTGTGGTACAAGTTGATTCATGATTGAATCAACAATGATCTTCTTGACCTTGACCAAGTTCTTCTTGTGTAAGGCTTCTAGCCTCATCTCCCTTTGGAACCGGAACCTCTCTACTCATGTAGGTGTCCAATTCATTTTCTTCAGAGAGATCATGTACTTCCATGCTTGGAATTTGTCAAATTCACCAAGCTTATCATCAAACTGATGTGATAGATCACTTTGAAATGAGAACCTCAAATGAAAATAGCAAAAGATTAGATCTTACCGATTTGAGGTGTCCATCCTGGTTCTGGAGCTGGCTGATCTAGGGTTTGTTAGAGAAACCCTAATTTTCAAAACTTAGAATATTTCAAATCTGATTGGATAGAAAGATAGATCTCTTCAAGGTGAGTTGTCCAATGTACTCCTTTTCTGAAAAAAGTGGAGGGAATCTCCCGGAGCAGGAAGCCCTAGTTTTCCAATTTCTTCTGCAGAAATGTCTGTTACTATTTCTATGATATCTCCGAAATTACTACCCCTCTATATCTGAAACTTCACACTGAGGTAACCTAACATGTACCTATTCCAACACCATAGGTTTCATCAGGATTTGGTTCCCCAATTGAGACTTATGATCATTTTCCCAAGGTGACCTGTTACAAGACTGTTCCAAACAGTGAAGTTGTATGGACTGCCACGTGTCATTGTTGCATCTTCTGGGTCTGAAACTCAGACCAAAAAAATTGAATTCTTTTCCCTTTCTATAAAAGCTTCATAAATTTGATTTGGACCTTGGTAGCCCAAGATATAGCAATTCTCCCCAGGTGTCCTGTTTATGGATGAATTCTGGAGAACCCTAACTTGGAGGGATCATATCTCCCAGAATATAGAGAATCTAAGGTGGAATTTTGGAAAAAGTGTAAATAATGATTTTATATTTGGCCTCTGCAAGTTTCAACTCCTGTACCATCTCCAATCCTGAGATATAGCAAATGTACCAAAACGTAGCAGTTTTAGTATTTTAGGGTTTTTCCAGCTCGGGGTCAAACTAGGGTTTGACTTTCCTGGAGTTTCACCCAACCAAAAAAACTTGAACCAGGTCTCTAAACTTAGATTTTGATGAGGATAGAAATCCTATGCCGGGCTCACTCAAAAATTCCTCTTCTGCAAGAAGCCTTAATTTCTAGCACCAAAACTGAAAATGCTCGGAATCGAATTTCGCTTCGACAGAAAGATGCGCCCTTCAATGGAGATTCATCCTAGCATACTTTTTCTGATGGGTTGTGGAGAGAGACCCAAAAAGTAAGAATCCATAGCTTCTACAGCTGCACAATGTCTTCTTCTCTAGTTAGGCCTGATACCATGTTATATTTTTATCATTCAAGCTAGCATTATGATCTTAGGATCTTTAACTGAGAGAATAACATGCACAGCAATAAACACAAGAGACAAGAGACACAAATAATTTTCCTTAGGGAAACCATAAAGGAGAAAACCCTGCAACTTCCTCAGAGATAGAATAAGCACCAAAAGTAAAACCCGAAAACATAAAGATGATCTCCCGACAGCAATAGTCTATCTCTCTGATCCCAACAACTTCTCTCTCACTCATGTGCCCCAATGAGTGAGTGTGTGTATGTTAAATAGAGAGGCTCACTCTCTATTTATATTCTTTTGTTCACTTGAAACCCACTTCGACATGTCGGCCTCACTTAACAATTACTTACTAGAGCCAACATCTCTAGGAGTGTCTAATAACCCTAGTGCCCCACACCTTGTGGGGACTTTGCCTCCTCTGACCAACAAGGAGGTTTATCCTTAACACAATGGTGGGGAATATTGCCCCGAATTACAATGAATCAAATAGGGTCACCTTCTCTAGGATATTCTAATAACCCTATGGCCCCACAACTGTGGGGACTTTAACCCTTGATCAATAGAGGGTTACCCACAATGACTTGACATGACTTGTTACATTATAGAAACTCCCGATAGGAACATCGGGGCATGACATGACTCAAATACATTACAGACACATCCTGGAATAAACATCGGGGTATAATACATAAGATATACAGATGAATACATTTCAAAGTTACAAATACATTAACACTTAGCCGATATGATGAAGGATGCCATAGAGGTAGAGGTGAACCTGTCTGCTTCCAGAAAGAAGAAGAGAGACGAGGGAGAGTGAAGGAGAGAAGAGGGAGATAGAAGAAAGGATAAAGAGTGTAAACATATTTCCTCCTCTAGCTCACAAGAGGCCAAAATGGATACAATGATGAGATCCATGGAAAGGTTTATGGAGAGACTCTCTATGGATGGTAGACTTCCTCCCAAGGAAAATCGAGAGAAGAAAAATAGAAACCAGAATGCCAGAAGGCCACAAATTCTCCAGAACAGGAAGAGAGACCAATGAAACCCTCCTGATCCACCTAACAGGCCTTCATTTCAGGAAAATTATGTGGAACAGGATGGTGAAAATCAGGCTGAAGATGAAATCCATCAGCTAGACACTAACTCACCATCCATATTTTTTACCAAATAAGAACACAATAATGCTTGTCTTGAAAGGGGAGAGATTCCTGAAGAGGAGACAAAGGACTTCAAGAAAGGATATCACGTTGATGTCATGGATTTGTAGAGACATATTAGTCTGAGGAGTAGATATGTTCCTATAGTAAAAAATAAAGAAGCAGGGAACAAAGCCTTTGGAAGTAGACCCAAAATTGATACACCCCCTAAGGATACCTCCAATAATGTAAAAAAACCCAAAGGGAAAGAAAGGGAGGATAATCCAAGGAGCTCAGATCAGGGGCAGACCTCTTTTAGTTTGGAGGTTGAAATTACAAAGATCAAAATATCTGTCCCTCTTACCGAATTGTTAAAAAATTCTGAATATCATTCCAATATTTCCACAGTGTCGAAGCCTCCATCAGAAGTCTTTGAACCTCAAATATGATAGTCCCACCATCCTATTCATACCCCATGTAGATGAATCATCCAATGAATAAATTCATACCTTATATGTCAGTATGAATATCCACAAATCCATACTACATAATGTCATGCTTGATTCTGAAGCCTCGCACAATCTCATGCCTGGGATGATCATGGATAAACTAGGATTGGAAGTGACCAAACTGTTGGGCAAAATATTGTCTTGAATAGTTTACCAAATATTTAATTATCGACCGGGTTTTCTAAGCTTGGAGTTACTACAAAATATATGCGAAGGTAGAAGGATTCCTAAGATGTCGTGGCAATACAAAGATTGAAATATTTTTCAAAATAAGAAACAGAGTCAGACTTTTAAGAATTTGACAATTAAGGAGATTAAGCTAAGACAGAGGACTAGATCAGTATAGTATCCAGTTAGACTATTCTTCTCTATACATACTTATTGAAGGAATGCAAATAAAAACAAGATGAACTGTCCCTCAGTATCTATTCTACTACTTTAAACAACTTTGAAAGTTTAGCTATACAAAAGAGATTTACAAAATTACATTAACTAGAATAACTAAGGATATACATGGCAACTTAGACTAATTCCACTCTACTGGATTGTTTTGGGGATAAGCATTTACTGTGACTGGGATAGGAGTAGGAAGAGAGTCAAAGTGGCTTTCAAATGAGGTATAGAAACTAAAGGGAATTAAGTCTAATTTTACCGCTACGAAAATATGTAAACTAAGGAATGTCTAGTTGCAAGTAATGGTAAACATGGTTCTTTATATCATGGACACTTATAAAAAATGCAAAGGAAAATACCTAACTTATAAACTATAAGAAAACCTGATGATGGTCTAAATTCTTATTTAGTAACCATCTAATTGAAAAGAACAACTTCTATCTATGACCTATCAATATATCTACCAAATTATCAATATAATTAACTTTAAATCGCATGTACAGAAATAGAATTAATTCAAGCTAATATAAAGACTTAAAGGATTAATAAATAATCTAAATTTAATCACATACTCTAAAAAAGAAATATAATTACTATCTAACTATCCTAATCAAAACATGCTCAAAGAACAGAGGAAAACAGGCTTAAACTATGTAAAATATGCTAAGGACTGTATGAAAGACTGAACAACATGTTGAAATGGAAATCTGTATAACAAGCCAAACAATCTATCTGTATGACAGTCCATATACAAAAATACTTAAAAATTTGAAAAAATTGATTAATCATGATTATTTCGGCCAGCTAACCTATGCATGTAATAACTAGGATGTAAATACAAGAATTTAAACCTATTTAACAACTAATTCACATATAATTACAATTCATAACTCAAACCTATTTACCCTACAAGATAATACAATTCATAATTTGAAAGCATTATTACCTAGAGAGTTGAAAGGAAACTAGAGATTAAATAAATTCAGAACATACTAAGAACTAACAGAATTGAAACTAACTATGATTAAATTCTACAGTCTTGAAAGAAATTTAATCTATTATCATTGAATCAAATAATAAACTAGAAATACATCAAAAATAATTACAATCCAGTTTATATGCAAATGCGTCAAAAGGAAGTTTACAATCTAATCTATATGGAAAGGAAGTTACAATCTAGTCTATATGCAAATGCATCAAAAGGAATTTACAGTCTAATCTATATGAAAATTCCTTAAAAAGAAATTACAATCTAGTCTAATAAACTAGAAATATAACAAAAGAAATTACAATCTAATCTATATGCAACATGTTTCCAACTTAAAATGAAAGACTATATAAGCATCATAACATTAAAATGGAATCTAAACTACAAGCATCATAAGACTGGAATGAAATCTAAGTTACAGGAAACAATATAAACAATTGCAAAAATGAAATTACATAAACAATCTATGAACAAAATTATGCTAATTATAAAAAGGAAAGAGACTATAGGAAAATATAAAACTCTGATTGGCGGGGGGGCCTCTCAGCAAACATAGACATAGCCTGCTAAGCATTAATGAAACACGATTGTGGACAATATGAAAGAACTTTCCATTAAAAATAAACAGATTCTGAATTACACGGAAGCTTACTGAGCTAAAAACTACTTCTACTTCACTAACTCTTTCGCATACAAACGTTCTTATATATGTAGTTTTAAGAAGGTGAGCGAGTCGACCCTTAGTGGTTGACTTCTCTTTGGGATGAGTCAACCATGATTACAATTCATTGCTTTAATGCCAACACACAGTCATTCTCCTCCCTTGTCGCGAGTTGGTTTCCATCGGGCATGAGGTGGTTCCCCTTCTCTGGCGTTGTGATGTATGATGGAAACCTTCCAGAATAAGGCCCGTGCTAATGCTTCAACAGGTGGATATTTGGTGGTTTCTATATCACTCCATGCTTAAATCCTGGAGAATCAATCATTTTGAATGTGTGTTTGGTTTAGCGAGTTATATGACAAGTTGGATATGATATGCACATATCTAGCCAAACGTGTGTCTGTGTGTAAAACTTGCCCCGAAAGGTATGCTATGCAATTAACGAATGTATTTGTTAGTAGTTACATTACTTAACATCAAATTTATTCATTAAAATAGTAAAATAATAAAGAATAAATCAATCTTAAATAAATACAAAATAAGATCATACCTGAAGCTTAATGGTAATCTATATGATGCAAAGACGCCAAAATGACAACAAAATGTGCGTTAATACATAAGGTTTTTAGCTCAAAAAGGGTAAAAAACTGGGGCTCAACATACACCCAAACCAAAAGGATGCTAGGTCCCACTGGTAAAAAGTAAGAGATATCATTGGGAAGAAGGCAGAGCTGCGCTAGCAGCTGCCTTCGACCCTGTTGACGAAGCAGGTGGCTTATACTTCAGCTTTTTAACTTGTGCTTTCAAGAGAGAATGCCTTGCGTGCTGGTCCCTTTGTGCTGTACTGACAGTCTTATGAAGATATTCCATAGCCTTAATCTATAGCTGTAATAGTTTATTTTCTTCTCGAAGCTCTGAGATTAATTTGACATGTACTTCATTCTGTTTTGTCAACTAGGTCAACTTAGAGGTTAGTTGATCTATTGTTGGGTGTTGTGGTGGTTGACATAGTTTTGGGGACTAGTTGCAATCCCATAGAGTGTTCTCTTCGTTGGACGGTACTTCAACATTGACATCTAGAACTTGACTATCAGGGTTTAAATCTTGAACGGGTGTAGAAACATCATCATGAGCAATGTCATTCAACAAATTGATCGAAAGGTTAGCCAATGCATATAAAGACGAATCTGGGTCGGGCATATGTGTTTCAGGCGGACTATCCGAATGATCTTTCTATATGTTGGGTTGGATGCTTGACTATACCAAGGGCTAGACACTGGGTTTCTGACTGGTCTGTGCAAATTTCACCTTTTGTTTCCTAGTACGGGGTCATGACAGAGGTATGAATTCAACAGGAACAACAGGGGAAGATCATGTAGACGGGATCGCCTCTGATACATCATCATCTAGATGAACTATATTAGGGTTTTTCTTCCCTTTTGATGGAGATGGACTAGACTCTTGGCCATGAGAATATCAAGGGAGCTTGTGAATATTCAAATGAGGGTTAAGGACCTTAAAAATGAAAGTATCCCATGTCTAGTTTTGTTCTTTAAGCCAATCGAGGATGAGAAGTTTTATGATGCTATGGTGGTATATGCTATTTTGGGATGGAGGGTGTGCTTCCGAACCAAATTATACATTTTTTCGAGACTCCTCAGAAAGAAAAATAGGAAATTCAGGTATTTCTGATCCATGAAGTGAGCCCATAGACGCAAATGACAATATTTAAAAATGCTGAACTTACCTTCGTAGGTGGCTAGGTGGATAATAATTGTTAATGGATTGAGATATTTTGGTTTGATCCAACTGTGATGATAGCCTTTGATTCCTGATACATGACAACATTCAAGTTTCAATGTGAAATTGTGTGACGCTCTAGGGACGACCCAATGCTTGTACCAATGTTCCCCCTCTCGGGGAAGCTTGATGGCCCAGGCTATTGACTCCTCAGTGACCTGAAAAACTAAATGGTCGACCCTTGCTTCTCTCCCATCAAATCCCATTACGAACAATAACGAGATTTCCTCGTCAAAACCCTGCAACTGATGTAGAAAAGAGTTCCATCCTGCGCGAAAGAAGATTTCATGACAGTCTCTAAATTTGGGTATCTAGAAGAGGTCTTGATAACTCTCTAGTTCGAAACGGTTTGGCATGGTGAAGCCAAGGTGATGGAACAGGGCTCTACGAGAAATATGGGGAAAAAGATGGTGAAAGGCTTCTACAGTAGTAACGGTCATATGGAAACGATGGAAATGATTCACATCATATTGATTTAAGAACATGCCACATTCAGCTAATCAAATGATCATGCAGCCAGCTCGGCGTATTTTGGATTACCATGCCATTATGACAACCCTTAAAACGTGTTCCATCAAAATGCATCTTCTAGCAATTTCATAAGGTTTTAGTTAGTTTAACCTTGTCCAAAGTAAAATTTGGACATGTTAAACATTAAACTCAATGCAAACATATGACCATACTCATTACCATAATCACAATTTTAACAAGAAGATCGATTATCTAACGACTTATGCGTAGGAATGAAATATGAGATGAGGTGATGGAAACATAGTAATTATTATAAGGTACACTAAGGTATTTTCAAACCTAATGAAGATCATATTAGATCGAGATCGTACCAAGCCATAGGTTGAAATTTAGTAGAATTACCCTTATGGATATGATTCTTAATAATGTTGATATGACTCAGCTAACTTTAATCATAGGAAAAATATCATCGTGCGTATTCAAACCATCTTTTGGATTTTCATTCAGGTCATGCATTGTCTAGGAGTGCTTTTACTTGGACAGGGTAAACAAGGTCAACAAAGTTCGAATCTCCTACTAGAGAATAAGTTGTATTGGGATGATTAGAGGTTTTTAATAACTGATCTCTCAAAATATTTTCAAGAACGAGATCCTCAAATATTTTTGTCAAAGTATCATCCATGACTTCTCTAATAAGACTTCTTAAGAGATTCTCCTTAGATCTCCAGGAAGATAACTTCCTATAGGTGTATTTTGGTATCTTTCCACTAAGTAAATGGTGGGGAGAGCTATGTCCCTGTAATAGTTATTTAAATGCAATTTTACTATCTACTCTAAACATACTTAAGAGAAATAAATCAAGCTTTGTGTAAAGTAAACACACTTGTACAAAAAGGAACAACATGGCTCTAGGGGAACCAACTAAAAGTGGATGCACTAGGCCGTCACACTATGGAAATTCCATAGTGAAGTCATCTTTGCATATTATCGTTTCCCCTCCCCGTTGTTGTGTAATGTAAAGGAAACATATATATCCTTATCTACTTAGACTCTGTTCATGAAAAACAAAAATAAAGGAAAACCTAGACTATTGCTACTACTGGGTTTGGGGGCGCCTGTTATAATAAATGCATATGTTCTTAACTCTTATCTTACCACTCCCCCACCACCAACCTACCACTAAACTTCATAAACAAATTCTATTTTTATACCTCATAGAACAACTCACCGGCAACGACGCGAAAATGTTGGGCAAAATATTGTCTTGAATAGTTTACCAAATATTTAATTATCGATTGGGGTTTGTAAGCTTGGAGTTGCTACAAAATATATGCAAAGGTAGAAGGATTCCTAAGATGTTGTGGCAACACATAGATTGAAATATTTTTCAAAATAAGAAACAGAGTCATACTTTTAAGAATGAAACAGTTAAGGAGATTAAGCTAAGACAGAGGACTAGATCAGTATACTATCCAGTTATACTATTCTACTCTATACATACTTATTGAAGGAATTCAAATAAAAACAAGATGAACTATCCCTCAGGATCTATTCTACTACTTTAAACAACTTTGAAAGTTTAGCTATACAAAAGAGATTTACAAAATTACATCAACTAGAATAACTAAGGATATACATGGCAACTTAGACTAATTCCACTCTACTGGATTGTTTTGGGGATAAGCATTTACAATGATTGGGACAGGAGTAGGAAGAGAGTCAAAGTGGCTTTCAAATGAGGTATAGAAACTAAAGGGAATTAAGTCTAACTTTACCTCTACGAAAATATGTAAACTAAGGAATGTCCAGTTGCAAGTAATGGTAAACATGGTTCTTTATATCATGGACACTTGTCAAAAATGAAAAGGAAAAGGCCTAACTTATAAACAATAAGAAAACTTGATGATGATCTAAATTCTTATTAAGTAAACATCTAACTGAAAAAGAACAACTTCTATTTATGACCTATCAATATATCTACCAAATTATCAATATAATTAACTTTAAATCACATGTAAAAAAATAGAATTAATTCAAGCTAATATAATCATATGGTAAAAAGACTTAAAGGCTTAATAAACACTCTAAATAATTTAATCACATACTCTGAAAAAGAAGTATAATTACTGTCTAACTACCCTAATCAAAACCTGCTCAAAGAATTGAGGAAAATAGACTTAAACTATGTAAAATATGCTAAGGACTGTATGAAAGATTGAACAACAGGTTGAAATGGCAGTCTGTATAACAAGCCAAACAGTCTATCTGTATGACAGTCTGTTTACAAAAAACTTAAAAAATTGAAAAAATTGATTAATCTAGATGATTTCGTCCAGCTGACCTATGCATGTAATAACTAGGATGTAAATACAAGAATTCAAAGCTATTTAACAACTAATTCACATATAATTACAATTCATAACTCAAACCTATTTACCCTACAAGATAATACAATTCATAATTTGAAAGTATTATTACCTAGATATATGAAAGGAAACTAGAGATTAAATAAATTCAGAACATACTAAGAACTAACAGAATTGAAACTAACTATGATTAAATTCTACAGTCTTGAAAGCAATTTAATATATTATCATTGAATCAAATAATAAACTAGAAATACTTCAAAAAGAATTACAATCCAGTTTATATGCAAATGCATCAAAAGGAAGTTTATAGTCTAATCTATATGGAAAGGAATTACAATCTAGTCTATATGCAAATGCATCAAAAGGAATTTATAGTCTAATATATGTGGAAAGGAATTACAATCTAGTCTATATGGAAATGCATCAAAAGGAATTTACAGTCTAATCTATATGCAAATGCATTAAAAATAAATTACAATCTAGTCTAATAAACTGGAAATGTAACAAAAGAAATTACAATCTGAGTCTATATGCAACTGGTTGCCAACTTAAAATGAAAGACTATATAAGCATCATAACATTAAAATGGAATCTTAACTACAAGCATCATAAGACTGGAATGAAATCTAAGTTACAGGAAACAATATAAACAATTGCAAAAATGAAATTACATAAACAATCTATGAACAAAATTATGCTAATTATAAAAAGGAAAGAGACTATACGAAAATATAAAACTCTGATTGGCGGGGGTCCCTCCCACAATAAGGCCCGTGCTATCACTTCCAGAATAAGGCCCATGCTAACGCTTCCACATGTGGACAGTCGGTGTTTTCCATATCACCCCATGATTAGATGCTGGAGAATCAATCAGTTCGAATGCGTGGTTGGTTCGGCGAGTTATATGACGAGCTGGATATGCTATGCACATATCTAGCCGAACGTGTGTCTATGTGTAAAACTTGCCCCAAAAGGTATGATCTGGAATTAACGAATGTATTTGTTAGTAGTTATATTACTTAACATCAAATTTATTCATTAAAATAGTAAAATAATCAAGAATAAATCAATCTTAAATAAATCCAAAATAAGGTCATACCTGAAGCTGAATGGTAATCTGTAAGATGCAAAGATGCCAAAATGACAACAAAATGTGCGTTAATACATAAGGTTTGTAGCTCAAAAAGGGTAACAAAATGGGGCTCAACACAGACCATACAAGGACCTTTTTTCCTTTGATTCTAGCAAGGTCAAGTGCCTAGGCTTGATCAAATATTTGTTCATTTCTTTGGCTCAGATCCTTGACAAAACCCTTGTCATGGATGTGGTTGTGGTTGACATTCCCCCAAAGTTTGGAATGTTGTTATCAATATCTTGGGAAGATAAAATCAAGGGCACTCTTCAAATGGATATGTCCTATGCCACCATCCCTGCCTTTGGAGTACAAAGAAGGATCTTTAGGGAGAAAAAGTTAGCATACATGGTGACCAATGCCGAGAGGGAACACAACCACCCCATATATTCATTGGACACTGAAATGGGATCTGCTATTTTCTTCACAGAAGGAGACAAAGACAATTTCGGTTCATAGAACGCAGCCTTTGTGCCCACTCAGGAAGAGTTGGAGGTAGTGTGGAATGTAAGTTTTGATGGGGAAGCATGTAGAGAGGGGGAAATATCTAGGGTTTGGGTGAAACCCCTAGGAGGGAAAGCTTTAAATTACTCCAACAAACTTGCCTTCGATTGCAGAAATAATGAGGCATAATATGAGGCTATGATGTTAGCAATTCAGATATTGAAGGAGTTCCAAGTCAGGAGGGTGGTGATACATGGGGACTTAGATCTGGTAATTAAACAAATGCAAGGTGAGTACCAAACCAGACATCCCAAGATGAGAAGCTACAAAAATGTTTCCCATAACCTGATAGAATATTTTGAAGAATACAATTTTAATATGATCCCCAGATTACAAAATTTCCTGGCTTGTTCTTTGGCCACCTTTGCTGTTGTTTTCAAGAACCCCTTACATCCCAATATAAAATATGATATTGAAGTTAGGCACAGGCCCTCCGTCCTTGATAATGTCAAAATTTGGTAGGTTTTTAAAGATGACAAGCAAATCCAGAAGTTCCTCACTCTCAATCGGGAGTTTGATGGATTGACTATTGATGAAGATAATGGGATTCTAGAGGAGGATACTCCCACTCAGGAACCCTTGAAAATACAGACTGTTGCTCCCAAATAAATTCCTCGGGAGGAGTATGTTAGTCCTATTGAATGTGTTGATGGCACTGAAACTGAGGAAGATTGTGGGCCAGATTTGCAGGAGGTTGAGGGACAATAGACGTATCTAAACAATCTCTGTGGCAAAGAAATCCTCCATCTCAAAGGTAACTATATCCCCAAAGGTTTAGTTCCTTTAGAAAATATCTTTGACCCAAGCGATGTTGCTAAGGAGACTCAATAGGTCCCAAGCTGTGAGGATGTGGAAGATGTTAATATTGGGATATAAGATCATCCCAAGGTCATAAAAATATCAAGTACCCTATCACCTGAGGTCAAGCATAAATACATCTCACTGATGAAAGAATACTTGTATATTTTTTCTTGGAGCTATAGTGAACTCAAGGATTATGACACAAGCATAATCCAACACACTATACCAATAAAAAATGACGAGATCCATTTCAAGAAAAAGCTAAGAAGAATGAACCCCAAGATGGTTCCCCTAGTGGAAAAGGAGATAAATAAACTATTTGAGGCAAAAATCATTGTGGCCCTTAGATTCTCAAGGTGGGTGGCCAATTTGGTCCCATTAAGAAAGAAGAATGAGGAGATAAGGATATGCATTGATTTCAGAAATCTGAACAGAGTTTCTTTAAAATATCATTATCCTCTCCCTAAGATGGATCACATTTTGCAGAGGGCAGTAGGCTCCCAAAGGATCTCCGCCTTGGATGGATTCTTTGGCTACAATCAAATCATGGTGCACCTAGAATACCAAGAGAAGACAACTTTCACCATGCCCTAGGGCACTTTTATGTATGCAAAAATTCCATTCGGACTCATGAATGCTAGGGAAACCTTCTAGTGGTCCACGGACATAGATTTTGATGACAAAAAGGACAAGATATTGGTTATCTATTTATATGACATCACTGTATTTTCAAATTCTGATGAGGAACACGTTGCACAACTACTAAGAATGTTCAAAAAGTGCAGAAAATTTGGCATCTCTCTAAATCCAAAGAAGTCGTTCTTTGCCATGAAGGAAGGGAAACTATTGGGTCACATAATTTCTCAAGAAGGAATCAAAATAGACCCAAAGAGAGTTAAGGCAATTCAGAAAATTGAGCTCCCTCAGAACAAGGTTGATATTCAATCCTTCTTAGGGAAAGTAAATTTTCTGAGAAGGTTCATTGCTACCTTTGCTGAAATAGTAAGGTATATAACTAACATGCTGAGAAAGAACAAAGAGATCAAGTGGACACTTTGTAATGTCCCCGGTTTTGACCCCGTTTGCATGATGTATATAATGTAATTAATCATGGTGAGGAGCTCAAGGCAAAATCCCCACCATCGATTTGGTTGTGAATGTTTCGGCAATAGGGATAGTTGCCGATGGTATGTTGTGCTATCCAGCACATTATAATTCAGCATCATGTAAACACGCACATCAAATAAAATGAACCACAACCAGCTACGGCAGTGCAACGTTGAATGAAAAGGGAATGGTTCCAAAGGATAAGGGGTGGGGGATGTTAAACCTTGGTTATGGGGGAAAAACCCATGCTTTACCACCTTATTTGATTTGCCACCTTTTCTTGTTTCACCAACCTCTTCAATGTCTTGGTTTTGTTGTTGGGGGGGGGGGAAGTTATGGCTGAGTTGTTGAGGGCAGTTATTGCTGGAGGAAACATGGGTAAGGAGGCAAGAAACTCCATTCTTTCCCATTCCTCCATCTTCTCCAGGATGCCATTCTACCCTATCGGTTCACTCTCACGCGGAGGTCGGTTCATCTCCTCACGCACCTGGTCTTCTCCTCCACCGCCATTCTCTCCATGGGCGGTTCATTCCTCACGTGGGCCAGTTGATCTGCGCGCTCAGGCCATTGTTCTGTTTGCCTCATGCAGAGAGACGTGTTGTTCATCCTCGTGTAGGCTGGGAGTCTTGTTTGAGCTCCTCACGCACCAGTCACGGGTCTTTTCTGGTTGTGTGTGCAACGAGCAGGTAGAACAGCCTCAAGGGCCCGATTTCTGCTGGTATGTTTCATAGCCATGGCTTTAATCCATGTTTCCTGCTTGCTGTTGGTTTCGCTCGCGTAATTGGGTCGCTGTTGTTCTTTCCACGATGTTTGGGTGCTGTTGGGAGCCAAACATCCTTCTTCCATTCAGAATATGTGTGGGTTTATTCCCCGTTTTCCTGGGCTATGTCTTCTTCCCTGTTTTGGGACTGTGCATAGCTGCCACCGTTTTTATTGTGAAGTTGTGGCTGCTAGAGTACCCTGGTTTTGGGTTGCTGTTGAGTTGTTTTGGCCACATCAGGGCCAAGAACAACTCTGTGTTGCCTTGTGGGCTTGAGCTGTGCTCATTTTTTTTGTTTGGGATTATCCCCGGTTGTTTTGCCTTCTTCACAGGGCTGTGAAGGGATTGTTTTGATGTGGTGTGCAGTGGTTGGTCTTCGAACTGTGCTGGCTTGGCCGATCTGTTGATGGCCTAATAAACCCAGCGGTGTTGGTTTGGCTGTTTGGTGTCCCCTTGGCTATGTGTAAGCCTGCAATTGACCCTTAGTCCTTGAGGAATCATGCCCAGCTCGGGGGTGGCAGCGTTGCTGAGAGATTGATGAGCACGTTGGCCTATGGTTGGGTGGAACGTTGCAGCGACGTAGCTGGTTGCAAGGAAAGTCCTTCATCAAAAGATAAGTGATGCTGTTACTTCATCTATGCAATTATATTGATGTTTAATGAATTATAATGAACATGGGGATGCTAGAATGTATATGTTTACTTCCGCTGTATGATTAAAGAATTATGCATCTGTGTATGCTTGTATGTTTATGCATCTCCGCATGCATTATGTTTAAGCTTTGTAATATCAGCATTGATCTCTTCTGTTCATGTTCATGGGGTTGTTTGCCCAGTTAACGTGGTGTTCGTCGCATCCTCTTCACCGGTCTGAGGGATGGGGACGTGACAGAATGGTATCAGAGGTAAGGTTGCAACAATGGGCCTCTATGGGCCAATATGGAGCAACTGACAGAGGGTGGAATTGCCTTCTACCCAGCAGGGATCAGTAATGCATGACAACAAAATTCCAAAATATTGCTTAAGTGTTGACAGTCGCGTCATCGGAGGGTTTAGTGGTTCGGACTTCTGACTTTGCGGAAGAGAAAGCAGTTTCCAGTCCACCGTTGCGGAATCCAAAGTCATTTGGATTCCGATGTGAAAGGATTTCCGGTGTTGCGGAAGAGTTGGAAATCTCCCATCCGCCGTAGCGGAAGAGCTGCCAATCGGAAGAAGTTCAGTTTGGTGTTCCGCCGTTGCGGAGGCCAAAGGAACAATTATTCTGATGAGAAAATACTGCCATCAGAAGAAGATAAGGCTCTGCGTGCCGCCGTTGCAGATGGAGAAACGATTCAACGCCCGACGGAAAAGTCATCCGATTGCCGGCAGTGCAGGAGAAAATCGCGGAAATTTTCTAAGTGTCCGCGGCTGATCGGAAGAAGTTTGTCTTTGGTGAGCCGCCGTTGCGGAAGCCAAAGTCATTTGGATTCCGATGTGGAAGAACTGCCGACGCCGTAAGTTGAAAATTTTGCTAAGTAAACAGCCCCCAATCGAAAGAGAAAGTGGTTTGTGCGCTGCCGTTGCGGCTGCGGAAGGGATTCAGCCGCCGATTCTGCGGAAGTGAAAAGCTCTAAAGCTTTTGATGATAAATTCCGCCGATGCCGAAACAGTTTGCAGAAAGCCGCGAAAATTTCCTAAGTGTCCGCCGATGTAGAAGAAGAAATGGTTCCGCGTCCGTCGTTGCGGAAGAAGAAGCAACTAAGCGTCCGTCGAAAAGTGGTCCGACCACCGACAGGTGCTATGTTTGGCGGAAATATGTTCCGATCACTAACATTGTTGTTGCATTCAAGTCAAAAAATATGTTCGAATTTTGTTTCAAATATAATATATAGTTGGGGCATTCAACAGCCTATTACCCACAGGGAAATGGGTTGGAATATCTATCGAAAAAGAGTCTTATGAGGATCAACAAAAAGCTGTTGCAAGACAATAAGAAATCTTGGCACACAAACCTGACCCATGCTTTGTCAGCTGATAGAATCAGTGTGAATAAATCTATTGGAACCTCACCATTTTAGTTGGTCTATGGCTATGAGGTAATATTTCCTAGTTCCTTGAGCTTTCCAGTGATGAGATTGTTGCAAGAAGAAGATGTTGTAACCCACACAACCCAGAGAAGGATGTATCAGTTGGTTGAGCTACATAAGCAAAGGGAACAACGTTTTGATAGAACTCAGAAATTTCAGGACAAGATGAATGAGATCTTCGACAGAAGGAAAAAACCTGATGGATGTAGTGTTACAATGGGATGCACCCCATAAAGAGAAGGGGAAGCATGGAAAATTTGATCACCTATGGAAGGGGCCTTACAAAATTGCATATTTCAAAGGAAATAATTCCTACATATTGGAAGAGATGGAGGGTGTTCTGGTATCTGGAGCTCCTATAAATGGGAGGCTCCTCAAGCAATACTTTCTATAAAGTAATTTCAGTTCCCACATCATTGTATATACCATTTATTTTTAACATTGCATGTGTGGACAACTCTCTAACGGACTTAAATCCAAGGGTGAAGGAAGTAAGGTCCCCAAGAGAAGCCTTCATTTGGTTTTCGTTTTAAGCAAATTTGAAGTTACATGCACTAGAACATATTTTGAGGATTTTAGGAAAGTTTAGGACCATCCCAATGGATCAGGAACTTAGTCTACGGGGTTATTTGCTACCTCACAGGGAGGATAGCATCCGTGAGTTGAAGTCGATGTTAGCACCTGTGTTAAACTTTGAATATTTTTATAGAGGTGTTAGCACTGGATAAGTAGTTGGAAAGGTACTAGGCCAGTGAAAGGAGGAATAAGGTCTGAAAATTTCTTATCATAAGACCTTGAAGGATGCTAATTAGGTTCTACAGGTATTTTGAAGGATCATTTCTAAGTTGTAAATGCAAAATAATTGAAAATAATTATAGATTTGAACCTTGCAAATGTGTGTAAGAGAGAAATTTAGGTTATATAGTGATG
This sequence comes from Pseudotsuga menziesii, assembly GCA_001517045.1. Taxonomy (NCBI): domain Eukaryota; kingdom Viridiplantae; phylum Streptophyta; class Pinopsida; order Pinales; family Pinaceae; genus Pseudotsuga; species Pseudotsuga menziesii. Next base: position 411,663 of record LPNX010439937.1, read on the forward strand.
AGAATCAAGGGTTTAAATGCATATGCAGGGAAGATCCATGGTTTTTATTAATTCCTCCAACGTAAGATGTACAGGCTTAAGGAATTTTGGTAAGGGAGGAGACAGGTTAACTTATAGGAAAAAGTAGCCATTAGATGAATAGATGAAGATAGATCTATGGTCCTGAAAATTTTCGTTGTTTTAACATGCAAGGAGGAAGAAACTTCTCAAATCTATGAAATAGCTGGGAGCCCACACATTCCAATGGTGTATATTTAGGAAGGATTAAGATCCATGGTGAAAATTAATTCCACTAGTTCAACTTACATGGACTAAAGAACTTTTCCCAAATCATGGAAATGATTAAAGGTATGCATATTTTGATGGAGGAGCTCTAATCGGAGAATAGATCTATGGCGGAGAATGATTCCGCAAATCCAACATGCATTACCCTTGTTCTCATATCTATGGTGGAGATTGATTCCTCCAGTCCAACTTGCATGCCACAACCAACTTTTGAAATCAACGAAATTGGGTAGGGGTTGCAGGTTTCAACGACCCAGATCTATGCCCTCTCTCGGTCTACGGTGGAGGTTAATTCTGCTCCCACAACATGCATGTTGAACCCCTTTCCTCATATCAACAAAATTTGGTAGGGGCCATAGGTTTCGATGGTCAGTATCAACCTGGATTCCAGATATACAATGACAATGCATTCTGTCGATGCAAGGTGCATGACAGATAGGAATGGTCGGATTCAGTGAAATATGGTGGGAGATGCGCGATTCGATGACCACGATGAAGATATGGTTTAGATCGACAGTGGAGGTGTATTCTACTGAGTAAAGCTACAAGGAAAATAAGAAGAAAAATATAACATAGAAAAGATATATGGGGTCGAAAGGAAGAAGGATCAATGGTCCAAGATGATGGAAGGAAAAACGAACGGACAAGACGTTGTTTCCACTGAAAAGGTGCGAGGGGAATAACAAAGAGGGATAATATAAAATATACACAGATGAGGATTTAGGTCATTTGTATTTTACTATGCATTGGAAAGAGAGAGCAAGACTATGTAGAAAGAGGACAGCTAGGACAAACCCCATCAACCTACTTTTCAAAGGATCGGGTAGGCCACATTTCTCCATTACACAATGTATATAAGATGGTTGAGGTAGAAGGGTTAGCTAGACAAAACCTGGAATACTGGAACATCGAAGAACTCTTTGAAGACGGAGATTCTGAGATTTTCCATACCATACTACTGAATGGACCCATATAAACTGTAAAAAAAAAATAAAGCTACTTAATGACCGGGGAACTGATATGCATGGTGTGTATAGGTCATTTTTTCACCTTGTCTCCACTGACCAAACCTTGAATTTCCCCAAGTTCATTGACTAGTGTGATGCTAGTTACTCTTCTTTCGAGAAGGTAATTATGGACACCTCTAGGTATAAAATCCTTTGCCCAGTTAGCCCCCTCGTCATTAGGAACACATTCTCTGTTCCTGTAGCATTTATTTAGAAATATAAAGAATACAATGAAGAAAGAATTGTCCATTGTTTTAGAGATGCATTTGTGGAAAAGAAAGAGGCATTCTTTATAGCCTGTTTCAGACCCGATACCTAACTGAAAAAATTACCCTTTCCTTGTAGATGCTGGTGAATTTAATGAAGAAACAAAATGCGTCACAACCCTCCTGAGTCAATTTTTTGGGATGGATACTGAAAAATACGTCACAGAGCCCATGATGAGTTTTTTTTTTTACCCTGAGCACCTTCCTAGTCAACTCAGAGGAGCCCAGCCAGTCAGTCCAAATTTCTTGTCTCAAGTTTGACGAGTTCCTAGCTGAGAATATTTACTCTCAGCTAGTGGATTTCCCTAGGACCAAAACCTTTATATTTCAGTCCTACTTGTTGAGAATGTTTCTATATTTCAACAAAGATAACCTTCAACTTCTGGAAATGATGATCACAGAGGAAATCAACAATGATTACACCAAATTCATGAACTTTTTTATGACAGGAGTGTATGGTGATTTCTTCCAGAAGAAGCTACCCAGGGTGTTACCTAAGATGAAGGAAGCCTTGCAATCCTCCCAGGACAAGAGGATTGGAAATTGGTTCTTCTCAGGACAAGGTACGGTAATCAGGCTATACAAATTTTTCCACCAACCTTGCAAGCTTCCTACCCTTTTGACTCTCAAGGTGTTCGCATTGGATCTGACCATACAAAGGCTAGTGTCTCTGAGCATTCCAACCAGAGGGACTTTTCTAATGTCATGGACAGAGAGGAGGAGGACACATCCAACACACATAAGAAGCAAAAGTTGGATGATGCATTCCAGTTGGTACAGGCAGCTGGTGGGAAAGGAAAGTAGAAGAAAGTAAAGGCCAAAGGCCCTACCTTTGAGGTTCAAAAATATGAATTTTCCCAAACACCTGAAGGCTCAATAAATAGATGTAGTTCTAAGACTAATCTATTAGAAAAATACAAAGAAAAAAAAGACACCACCATGAATGAATATCTCAAGTTGTTTGTGGAGGTAAGGAAATCTTGTGGCCAGGAGGTATCTCTAGTTTCTTTCAGAGATCACAAGTAGAATACACTGAATCTGGCTATAGCCTCTAGGAGTAGAGTAGCTGAGATGAGGATTAATATGGATGGCATCCATGTACCATATATGATCCACATCCATAAGAAGACAGTGGACATTATCCATATTGATTTGCTGAAGTGAACTATTAAGATATCCAAGCTGCAGACTAGCAAGAGTAGATTTGAAAATCAACTGAGACAAGAGAAGGTGGAGAACAGGGCCCACCAAGATCAGATCAATAAGCTTCATATAGACTTGTTGCTGGATGAAAACCAAGCTAATAAAGGGGCTAGAACACAGAGGTTGTTAAAGGAGAAAGAAGATACCATTCAGCTGCTAAAGAAAAAGTTGAAGATTCCAGCTACTCAGTTGATCCAATCTTCAATGCTATCAGAGATAGAAAGGGAGAAAGAGAGCTTGAATGGTAAGCTTACAGACTGCCAATCCCAACTACTAAATTCATAGATAAAGTGAAACAATGACAAAAGGATATGACCCTCATAGTGGAGAGTGAGAAGGCCCTTAAGGCCAAAGCAGATGATCTGGAGAAAAGGTTACAAGAGAAGGAGAAAGAACTCAAAAGGCATCCATTCCTCCCATCACTGAAACTGGTGATTTCTCCATCATTCAATCCCTGGCACATGTAAGTATGAAGGAGTTGGAGCTGACAAGGTTGAAGCATCAAAACAAGAACCTCGAGGGCTTGACATTGGAGAGAGAACGATAAAGAGAGAGCTGGGAAGCAAAGTGTACAGAATTACAAAGTAAGAATGAGAAACTGGTACAACAGGTCACATGGAAATCAACAATATGGGGGGGAAATCACATAATATGGGATTCCCTTATATCAGATGCCACCAAGTTGAGACCCTGTCTGGATTACATTCTCGAAAAAGAAAGGGTTATACAGGTAGCTAAACAAAGTGTTAGAGTAGTCAAAGAGAAGCTAAATAAGAAAACATATTGACTATGCTAAAAATTCTATAGAGTTTCTAAATGGGATGATAGAAGAGGAGATCGGATAGGCTGGCATAAGGAATGGGATTTTTTTCATCACTTTGGCCAAGAAGGTGGTAAATTGGTACCATTATTTAGAAACCATCGAGGCCAAGATTGGTAACATGGCACATGATATCAAAGTGTTTATCAAGATGTTTGACCCTTTGGTAAAAATGGGGGGGCTACCATTCTTCTGGAAGGAAAAGGGTGGCATGTTGTCATGGAAAGAATACCATGACCAGTTGATTGGATGCAAGTTGGACCACTCCAAATTCGAAGACATGCAACAGTATCTGTTAGGAAAGAAATTTTTTGATAAGATGGTAGATGAGTTCTAGATAGTGTTCACTTTCAGGGCCACGTGTGCACAACTATCAGATTTTTCATATAGGGACCATGTGGAAATGCGGGTGGTGTCGAAGGAGATGTCCACTCTGGAATTACCTACCACAGATAAGTAGAAAGAGGTCAAGAAGTTTGGGAGGAAAAAATATGTTATGCATTCCCAAGGATGATAGAAAACAGGGGGTATTTGGAAAAGATAGGATTTACAGCAAGGATGGGATACCCCACCCTTGTGGTAAATGAACAATCCAAGCTGAGTCAATATAAAACCATTGGAGTTTCCCTGACCATCATTTTCAATCAAGCGAGCCTAAGTCCCAGACGTCTCATTATTGTTTTAATCAAGCATGCGCGTTATTCCATATTTCATGATTTATGTTCAAATTGTGGCGAATGTGCCACCTTAAAGTTGTTAGGATTTGCAATGATGGTTCGGGATTGATTCCTGATTTTTATAACTGAATTTGGCTATGTTTCAAGGTTGGTCTCAGGAGCCTATGACACTATAAATGTAACCTCTACGGAGGATTAAGGGTTGGAATTTTCATTCAGAAGCCTCCTATGCTTGGTTTTTTGTAGCTCTGTCATTTTCATGGAAGCATTAATATTGAAAATTATTTTCTGAGTTTTCTAAGATTCATCAAGTTGTTCCATGTTCAATTGTGTTTTCCTGTATTTCACATTTCCATGTATGTGCATTGCTTCCAATACATTTCTAGATTGTATGTAAGGAAATTGTCCTTATTATATGTTCCTTATATCAAAAATTGTATTCATTATGTGTGTATAATGACTGAGATGTAATTCATCCTTAGATAGATGCTCTATTTCAATTATTAGCCTCCATTGTTGTTTCTAATAAAGGAGTTCCAAGAGATTCATCCATAGATAGGTGCCTCTTGTTTCACTGGGATTTATTCATTTCAATCTATCATTACATCAAGTTATTAGACTGAATATAACAACCACATTGCCTCATATTACATAGAGAATCAACACTCATTATTGTTGTAATCCCCTTGAATATTTTCAGGCTATGATTCAATTTCCCAACGGTACTTCTTGGTTGTTTGTCTTACCATCTTTAAAACTTCAAATATCCTATTCTTATTAGATATCTAGCCTTCTGTTCATTTATTTAAAGCTATATGTATATGAGAATGAGTTTTTGACATAAGAGAGAGCCCTCTCTAACTGTATTGGCTAGAATACAGTCTAAAGATTGGTTTGAAATGGTTACGCCAATGATCTCCTACCAAAACCATAGAAAAATTATTGGGTGATAACATGGTTACCCCATCGATCTTCTTCTTTTTTACCTTATTTTTCCTTTTAATATTTTTCTTTGTCTTAGAGATTTGTTCAACATTCTCATCTTCACTTTTTCTCCTCTTGTCAATGGATTATGTTAAAACAACATCTTGATTGCTTTGTTGCGTACTTTCAAGATCTATAGATCCATGATCATTATATTGATATAGGTATCTTGTCTCCTCTTGTAATCGATGTTGTTCCACCATAATAGGATCTTGTTTATGTTGTTCTGCAGGTTTTGAACCTGCATTTACAACATTTATATTTAGATTAGCATATTCAATTTCACTTGAATCCTTCACCATCGATTCTTTTAAATCCTCTCCAACAAAACATGGGTTATCCACATTTATCTTTTCTGGAACACTTTCAAGAGAAGGTGCATTCTCAACATTTAATTTTTCTGTACTATTTTCAGCTAAATGAGAATCCATCCCAAATGCATTTATAGGCAGGTATCAATTGTCCATTAGCTCTATAGGTGAGTGTTTTCATGAAAGAACAGTTATTTATTTATTTATTTGGGACATATAGACACATCAACCATATCCAACAACATAGAATGTTCAAAACCTTCCTCCTCTTACTCATAGAACGAATAGAAACTCAGCTTTTGAAGATTTGTCAACTGCAATAACCCTTGTATGCTCTTCAGTGTCACGCATCCATCTACACTCAACTCCTCCAAAGATGCCAATATTTCCATACTTTACATCTCTTCTAACTTATACCACCCACTAACATTTAACAATTGAATATTTGTCAGTTGCACCAATCCTTGTATGCTCTTCAACTTCACACATTAGTCTGTCCACAAGACATCTAAAGATACCAATGTTTCCATACTTGGTGGATCTTCTAATTCGTAGCATCCACTAACATTTAAAGTTAGAATCTTTGGCCACTATATCAACCCCAGTATGCTTTTCAGGTTTAGCATACATGCATATTCCTAAAACTACTGCAAACATATCGACATCTACAAACATTCCTGCGAAATGTTCAGATGTTTCAAGATAACAATCAAGAAAGATATTTATGTATAGATCATGACTATCTTCTACAAAATCTTTCAAAAATTCAATTTTGAGATATTGTGTGTAATATTAATAGCGACTTAATCTATATACGTCCTTCACTTATATAAATTATGATTTACCTATGACTGGCCTTGCCGAAATGTTTCCAATGTGCTCCCTGACACTTGTAGAACCATTGCATTCTTCATTGGATTCTAGGAAAGCAAGGAAAAAGAAACTATACTGCACAAACTACATCCAGAGCACCAAAAGTTCCATGTGAAGATTGAAATGATGGAAAATCAAATTTTTGTTGTCCAAATGATACTTCCTTGAGGCCAGAGAATCTAGGGACAACCTGCAACCAACAAAGAAAACATAGACTTTAATAGAATAACTACATTATAAAATCTCAAGATACAAATAATATGGATAGAGAACAAAAACAGAAAAGAAACATATATTATCATAAAAGCACTCTGAAACTACTTCAAATAGTAAAGAAACTCGGAGATTCTCATTATAGCATTTGGTGCTTTCTGATGCCTATAAAACCACCTTTAACACAAAAATGATATCATATCATGCAAAAGGGTTTATCGTTCTATAGCCCATAGACCATACATTAAATCTTTTATGTCTGAATTTGATTGAGAAGGTTGTGAGTTGTTTTGGGATGCTAGAAGGCCACACCCATAACAAACATACCCTTGAATCCTTTTCCAAGATCGATATTTTGAAAAAATTCTATCAGGGATTATGCCATAATATGTTTCCTTATATGTGAACAATATCAGAGATAAGTTGGATCTTAAAAGACAAACTACAAGGACCGATGACAGTAGTTCTGATCTACTTTTTGATTTTCTAGTGCATATGCACATAGAGAATGTGAGTTTTTTTTCACCTTGATAATATGAAGCCACGGAATTTTATTTTGCTGAAAATAGAAAAGAAAAAAAAACGAGTTCTTCTTAATGCATAGAAAAACAAAAGGGAAAAACCCAAAAAAACATACAATATAATATAGAAATTAGATATTACCCAATCATGTAATCTCCAACCCCATATATTCTATAGGCCTATCCATTCCAATGCCATTGGTAATGTTTGTATTCTGGACAACAATAATTATTTTAACATATATTAGGCATCTCAAATGATATGATCCTCTATCAATGATAATTTTCCATGCCAGTGTTGAAAATACTCAAATAATTGAGAGGGGGAGTGAATCAGTTATTTCAAAAGCTTAACCCATTTTTTCAATATTTAAACCCTTATTACTGATTACAGATTTATAGTTATGATAATGCAGCAAATATAACAAAAGAGATGAAGATTATCATTCACACACACATGATAGAGACAGACAAATATTCATTTTTATTTGAGCACTTACTCAAAAGAGGCTGCAACCTCTTTTTTACAAAATCCTTCTTGTAGAGAGCACCACCTCTCATGTTTTTCTACCACCCACTAAAATAACATTCTCCAGCTACAACTGAGTGAAAGAATCAACTTCCACTTGTACAGGATTCAACTTGTAAAGAGAAGAAAACATGTTTTTCTTAGCACCACCCTACCACCCTTGTTTCTCAGACTTAAAACATGTTCAATACAATATTTAGAAAAACAATTATAACAATGCAAACCAATTATGTTCTGATATGCTCCTGGATTTTCTTATGAATCTTGGTTCCCCTCATTGTCTATGTTCTAGATATTATTGAAAGAGCTCAGAGTCCTCTGTCATTCTGTAATCTCCACTTCAACGATGATCCATGCACCAACTCTCTGTCTATAGAGAACGCCCACATCCATTCATCACACACATCCTTTTATACATATCCATCCTTAAACCCTTTACCTGTTCGTATGCCTGACGGTCCATTTCCATAACTAATCAAACCATTTGATGCCTTATGACAGACAAGGAGTCCAATCGATGAGTAGTCATGAGTTTCTACAACATATCTTCATCATTTCACTTCTTCCGTAATTGTCATTTTCTACAACAAATCAGAGTTTCTGTACTCCTGGTTCCATAGTTCTGGTTCCACAGTATTGGTTCTGCACCAATCATTCTGCACCATTTATATTCTTTGATCTCTCCATTACCGTTGATCTGAGAAGAAAATCGGATATCAGATATATGATTTTTCTTGATATCATTCCATAATTTCCGCTTTATGTCTTCCGCTTGAAAAACTCCTTCCACGGAGTCAATTTCTTGTGCACCCTTTCTCGGTTGTTGATCTTAGATCTGGTGCAACATGCAGATATCAGTTTTTCAACATTTGTTTGAACAACTTTCAGACTTTCCGCTTTCCTGCTTCCACTTGCAAAACTCCTTCCGCACCATCAATTTCTTATGCACCCTTTCCCAACCATCGATCTTAGATCCAGTGCGGGATGTGGATCTCAGGTTTTTGACATTTGTTTGAACAACTTCCAGGATTTCTGCTTGCAAAACTCCTTCCGTGTCGTCGATTCCTTATGCACTCTTTCCTGACTTTCGATCTTAGATACAGTGCGGGATGCATATCTCATTTTTTCAACATTTGTTTGAACAACTTCCAGAATTTCTTCTTTTTGACTTCCTTTTGCAAAACTCTTTCTCTGCCATTGATTCCTTGTACGGGTTCACTCCTGACCGTTAGATATGTTCATCATATTACCTTTCAAACTTTGCAAATTTTCTCTTTACCATTTATTTCTTGTACGGGTTCACTCCTAACCATCAGATCTATTCATCCAATTACCTTACAAACTTTGCGTATTTTTTCTTGACTGTTGATTTCTTATGCGGGATTACTCATGACCTACGGATTTATTTTTTATGTTGATCACGACCTAACACTGTGGATCTGTGTCTCTCTGCTGCAGAAATCAAACACGATATTGGATCTATTTGATGACGCACAAGCCATGGATTATTTTGATTCCTCTTCTTATTTGGAACTATTTTTCCATTAATGACAACCAAATCACACTCTGATCTATTTCCACATGACCGCAAAACCTCCAACAATATCCCCCTTTGGAATTTATGGCAATCTTCAACTTTTGGATGCATGTTGTACTTGTAATCATCAATATGTTTATCATCTGTAACAAACAACTTCTTCCCCTTTGACATCAATGTCAAATAAGACTCTATAGCACATATCCCCCTATCAAAGTGAACATGTTATCTGGAATAAGATATGATACCTAGCTTCTGGTGTAGGTACTCAAACTATGTCTTTGGTAAGGATTTTAGTGAATATATCAACATTCTATTCTGTAGAAGGAATGAAATTCAATTAAATACTATGTTTGTAACTTGCTCCCTTAAGAAGTGATACTTAATAGATATGTGCTTAGTATTGGAATGTAGGACTGGATTTTTGGAAATACTAATGGCACTGGCGTTATCACAATGAAGAGGAATCGGATCATCATATTTTACCTCGAGGTCTTCTAGTGTCTGAATCATCCATATAATTTGTGTACAGCAGGTGGAAGCATCAATGTACTCATCTTCTGTAGTGGATAAATATATTGATCCTTTCTTTTTACTCATCTATGCAACTAAAGAATCACCTAAGAAGAATGCACCGCCACTTGTGCTCTTTCTTTCATCCAAACAATTTTCCCAATCAACATCTGAATATGTATTTAACTGAAGATTTTGATTTCTAGGATACCAGAGACCATAAGTCATTGTTCCCTTCAAATATTTAAATATCCTCTTCACAACGAGAAAGTTACTTTTCTTTGGAGCATACTGAAATCTTCCTACTAATTCCAAAAGCTTGCATTATATCAGGACGATATGTTGTGATGTATAAGAGACTTCCTATGATTGACCGATATGTTCTATGATCAACATGTTGGACGTATTAAAGTAACTGAGAGGGGGGGTGAATCAGTTACATACCAAAGTGCATCTTTTTAAAGGATGTTTCAGATTTATTATGGACATATGTTTAAACCATTCAACATATAGCATCAAATTAAATAACAGTCAACATTCAATCACATCAACGAACACAAGACACAATGTTTTCATGAGGAAACAATAAAAACTCTTCTTCTTAAGAATGAAAGGTAAGCTCCAACTCCTCTTTACATTCTTTTATTTTGCCTGAGCTTCAACCCAGACGAGGCTGCTACCTCTGGAAGCTCCAACTTCCAATTATACAAGCACCAACTTGTTTCTATTTTCTGGCAACAACCAGAGGGATGCTACAACACCCCAGAGAACTCTGTTCTCCCTTGCTCCACCCTACCACCCAGAGAACTCTTTGAATTACAGAATGAATCAAACCCTTACAACCCCTCACTGTCTATGAATAGGCTTTATAAATCAGCATTTACATTATGATTCAGTATTGCAGATATTCATAACAGATGTTATAATTCTATCTCTGTACATTTTTCTCTGTTTATCATCAAGACTAAGCACATACAGAACTCACCGAGACTGAAACTGTATCATTCATATATTCTTTCTCATTTGGACTCTTCATACTCTGCAACTATTAATCTCTATTCATCATCGTATCCAGCTCTTCAATCCTTTTCTGCAATGTGCTCAATCTCTTATATTCGAAATTATCTTACTAAACAGGTCACTAATTTAGTCTGCTTGCTACAATATATATATATTTCAGTCGATTCCCATTCTCTCTGTTTATTACAGAAACGGTTACGGACTCTTCATGTACCATCTAATTGCAAATGAGAAATAGTTAATAGGTCTCGAATGCTGATCTGTACAAAACGATTCACATTCCACGAATATCATAGATTCTCAAAAGTCTCTAACTGACAAAAAACTTTAAGTCCTTCGAATACCCAGTTTTTCTGACTCTCTGCATTCCACGAATAGTCATCATCGAATCAATACTGTGCTAGACTCTTCATGTTCCACTGTTTCCAGTTCAAAGGACCCTGGTTTCGGCTCTAAATATGGAGACTTCCTATGCTCTGGGGTTTTTCCTTTCACAATGGATTTCCACTCTCCCTTACTCTAAATCACTTCATTCTAGACGATGCTCTACAATGCCATGTCACGTTGGGGTTTTAAATGTTTAAATCAGAGGTTTATTTTCTTATTCTCCCGCCGTTGCGAAAAGATAATCGGCTTCAGTCTCGATATTCTTCTCCGATGCATTTGCCTTAGTCGGCTGATTGTTTGGTTTCGCATCGAAACATTTTGTAGTTTCATTCTCCGCCGTTGTGGCTCCTCAACAAGCTAACCATCCGCAATTTTTTATCAGGACTCACAGTCTGATGGTATTCTGTCGTTGCGGCTATGAATAGGACTATTCTTCCGTAGTCTTTCATTCTTCCGCTCATCGATATGTTTTGTTTGCCGCGGGGCCCGTAGTTTTTTTTTCAGTCTTCCGCCGTTGCAGCTGTGAATAGGACTATTCTTCTGTAGTCTTTTATTCTTCCGCTCGCCGATATGTTTGTTTTCCGCGGAGCCCGTAATCTTTCAGTATTCCGTCGTTGTGGATGAAAAAGTCACTATCCTTCTGGCCGTTTAGTCATTTCTCCTCCGATGAAGAGTTTGCCCATTGTCGCCGATCGTTGAGTTGTGGGCTTCCGCCGTTGTGGATGAAGAATTCACTACCCTTCCACTATTGCGGATGAAAAAATCACTATCCTTCCGGCCGTTTAGTCGTTTCTCCTCCGATGAAGAGTTTTCCCATTGCGGACTAACTTATCCTTTATGACTCCGCCATTGCGGCTCCTGATTTCACTATCATGCTGACGATTAACCTTGTGAAGCTCGGATGTGGATATCTCGATAGGTAGCCTAGTGGTTTTGCCACCTGATGTTTATGAAATAAAATTACAATAAATTATTTTCACAAAATACCATTCGTTCCATGTGGGAAAATCTGTACATTCTAATTTATGTAAGTATTGGGGCTCATTTTTCCCGTTGCTGCTGTGTGTGCTTTGATGTACAATGATTCCTGTATAATATACATGTGCTACAAAGTTTGACAGAATGACAACATCTTGGCCAACAAACTCCCCCTTTGACATGATGGCAAACTTTGAAAGCTATCTCCCCCTTTTGACATCCATGGCAAAGACTAGAAATAATGCTCCCCCTATGAGCATGACTCCCCTTGTCACTATTTCAATCTGTACAGAATGTGTCCAGAAAACAAGAAAGCAGAAGCTATAACCATATACCAACAAGATATCAGAGCCATAAAGAACTTGGCAACCTGTAATTTGAATGAGAATATATTCATAGTGGACAAACCCCCAGCTGAGCTCGAAGCGTTTCAAACTGATATTTGGGAAGCGGCTTAGTGAAAATATCAGCAAGCTGATCTTTTGTTCCAACATATTCAAGCTTAATCACCTTGGACAGTACCTGCTCTCTCAGAAAATGATACTTTATAGGTATGTGTTTAGTCTTTGAATGCATCACTGGGTTCTTTGAAATACTTATTGCACTTGTATTATCACAAAAAATGGGAATGGGATCATCATATTGTATGTGCATATCCTTCAACATCTGCTTCATCCAAAGGATCTGAGTACAACATCCTGCTGCTGCTATATACTCGGCTTCAGCTGTAGATAATGAAACAGATAATTGTTTCTTACTGAACCAGCTTACCAAACAACCTCCAAGAAAGAAGGCAGCACCACTGGTACTTTTCCTGTCATCAATACATCCAGCCCAGTCAGCATCTATAAATGCATATAAGTCAAGAGAGTTACCTATTGGATACCATAAACCATGATTTGCTATTCCTTTTAAGTATCTGATAATCCTCTTTACAGCCAACAAGTGACCATTCTTAGGTGAAGCCTGAAATCTTCCAACCTGACAAACAGCATGCATAATGTCTGGCCTAGTTGTTGTAGCATAGAGTAGACTGCCAATCATGGATCTGTACATAGTCTAGTCTACATCTCCAAAGTTATCATCTTTACTGAGTTTACATCCAGTGACCATAGGTGTACCAACTGGCTTACAGTCCTCCATTTTGAATTTCTTTAACATTTCATTAATGTATTTAGTCTGAGAGATAGAGATACCTCTGTCACATTGATTGATTTGTAATCCAAGAAAGAAATTCATTTCTCCTAGCATAGACATTTTGAATTCCTGCTGCATGCTTTCAACAAACTTTGTGCTCAATCTATCATCGTCACTCCCAAAAATTATGTCATCAACATAAAATTCTATAATAATCAGACTGTTATTCTCTTCTTTAATGTACAGGTTACTATCTGTGTGACCTTTCTTGAATCCTTGCTGCATTAAGTAGTTATCTAGTCTGGAGTACCATGCCCTAGGTGCTTGCTTTAATCCATATAATGATTTCCTCAATCTGTAAACAAACTGTGATGCATCCTGTACATGAAATCCTTCTGGCTGCTCCATGTAGACTTCCTCTTCCAGATCACCATTCAGAAAAGCTGACTTCACATCCATTTGGTAGACTTTAATTTGTTTGGAGCTGGCATATGATAAGATCAACCTTATTGCTTCCATTCTAGCAACAGGGGCAAATGTTTCACTGTAATCAATCCCTTCTACCTGTGCATAACCTTTGCAAACTAGTCTTGCTTTATTTCTGGTTACTTTTCCTGTATCATCCAGTTTATTCCTGAAAACCCACTTAGCTCCTCTTACATTTTTGTTTGCAGGTCTAGGAACTAGTTCCCAGGTATGATTCTTTTCTATTTGACTAAGCTCTTCCTTCATAGCATTTACCCAATGTTCATCTTTGATAGCTTCATTCACATTTTTCAGTTCAGTCGGAGAGAGAAGTAATACCTGCTTTTCAAGGATGGGTTTCTATCTTTTACTTCTTGTCTCGACACCTGAGTTTATATCCCCAATAATCAATTCTTCAGGGTGATTTTTCTGTATTCGACTACTTGGATATTTTGTTGAAATTGTATTTTTTGAAGGACTTAAGCATTGTTCATCATCACATGTATATCTGTCACTGTCATCAGCCTTAACCTCTTCATCATCTGACCTGTGCTTGTCAAATATATCATGAGTCTCAAACTCCTTTTGCTTAGTCTTTGATTTTAAGAATGCAAATTCATCAAATGTTACATCTATTGCTTCAACGATCTTTCTTAGTCTGAAATTATAACATTTATATGCTTTTCTAGAACAGGAGTAGCCAACTAATACTCCATCATCGGTTCTAGAGTCTAATTTTCCCAAATGTGGATCTACTCGTTTGATATAACACTTACAGCCAAAACTCCTGAAATGTTTAACGCTGGCTGGTCTTCCTTTCCACATTTTATATGGCGTGACAGACTGGTTATTTCTTAGCAGACATCGATTCAGAATGTGAACTGCTATGTGAATAGCTTGAGGCCAAAGCACATTACTCAACTTTGCTTCATGGAACATGGTTCTAGCCATCTCTATTACTGTTCTGTTTTTCCTTTCTACTACCCCATTATGCTGAGGTGTTTCAGTCACAGAGAAGTCTCTTTATCCCGTTCACATCACAAAAAAATTTAAATTCATTTGACACGTACTCTCCTCCATTATCAGATCTCAGGTACTTTATTTTCTTGTCACATTCATTTTCAACAAATTCTTTAAACGTTTGAAAACAGTCAAAAGCTTCAGATTTCTTTTTTAATAAGTAAAGCCAAGTCATTCTAGTGTAATCATCCATAAATAATAAGAAATAATTTTCTCCTTTCATCCCTTTTGTTCTCATGGGCCCACAAATATCAGTATGCACTATCTCAAGCGGTTTAGTTGTGGAGTATTCTTTTGTTTTAAATCTTACTCTTGTTTGTTTCCCATGTTGGCATTGCTTGCACACTGAACCTGAGAGATTCTTTAAAGATGGTAAATCTCTTACAGCTTCATTCTTACTCATATTGATCAGATTATTAAAATTGATGTGACCTAGTCTCTTGTGCCACAACCAGCTTTCATTCTCATTACTAAGACATCATTCATTCTTCTTCTCATCTAGAATATAGACATTGCTTGAACTTCATGTGGCTGTACCTATTAGTTTATCTATTTTCACATCTGTGATTTGACATCCATTTGAATCAAATATCATGTAGTGTCCCTTACCACATGTTTGACTAACACTCAGCAAGTTGTGTTCCATGTCTTCTATCAACAGGACATTTTCAGCCAAGTTTTTCTTACTGTTTAAACATATAGTCCCTCTTCCAATTATTCTAGCTGTCTGATCATTCCCAAATGTGACAGACCCCTCTTTTCCTTTGTCTATTTTGATAAACAAATGTTTACTTCCTGTCATATGTTTGGAGCATCCACTGTCTATTATCCATTTGACTTTATGTTTAGCTTGCAGGGCTACGTTACATTTTTCAGCCTTCAGATTTTCAGTCTTCCTTTTCCAGATTTGAGTTTGTTGATGAGTATAGATGGGTTTACTAACTTTCTGAAAGTTGGTAGGGAAATTTCTTGAAATATGGCCAAAATTTTGACACTTAAAACATTTTGTTTCATGGTTTAAAATATCAAATCTGTTATGAGTATTACTATTTCTGTTTTGACTTGTCACATCCAATCTTTTCCATATCCATGTCTAGACTTCTCATAACCAATATGTTCATATATATTTCTTAAAAAATTAGTACAAAACGCAGCCTTGTGTCCATAATTGTAACAAGAAAAACAATAGCCATTAAACTTATTCTAATACCTGTCATGTGTCCTTCTATGAACAATTGGTCTTGATTTTTCTTCCTGTTTCTCAACCACTGAATTCTCATCAGCTCCTTTCTCATTCTTCTTTTCTGTACCTGTTTATTTCACACTTGAACTAGAACAATCATTGATCACTGCTGCCTTATAACCAAGTCCAGATTTATCATTTACAGATCTCTGACTTTCTATTATTTGATTTAGAATTGATGAACTGTGATTCATGTTACTTTCCTGTACCTTCTTCCTTAATAAGACAACTTGTAATTTCAGGTTTTCAATCTCTTTATCCTTTACAATAATTAATTTGTTTAGAGATTCTTCATTGATTCTAGCTTCTTCCAGTTTTAGTTTTAATTCAATCATCATTGCTTCAGTGCTTTCAAATGAATCATGTGATTTTTTCAACTCATCCTCAAGTTCTTTAACATTTCTCTTAAGATGTCTACATTCTTTTATTTCTCTTCTTAAATCACATAGAGCACTTACCAATTCTGCTTCCAAATCTACTTCACCTTCTTCTTCCTCTTCAGACTGGTCTTTCTGATTTTCCAAAGCCATAAAGAGATTCTCATCTGACTGATTATCACTTTCATCGGAATCAGATATATCACTTTCTTCTTTAGTAAATAAACTCTTCTTCTTGAAAGTACGTCTATTGAAAGACTTCTTGTATTTATTTTTGTATTGCTTTGGATTTTTACTGCTTTCTTCCTCATTTTCAGAGTTCTTACTATATGGACATTTGGAAGCAAAGTGGCCTATTCTACCACATCCAAAACATTTCAAAGGAAGCTTACCTTTGTACCTATCTATACCCTTTCTTAAGCTCTTGACAAAATTTGTTTCTTCTTCATCTTCTTCTGATTTTTCAGAATGGTTCACTTCTTCTTCTTTCTTCTTCTTCTCCTTCTTTGCTGCTTTGAATGCTGCTTCTTTCCTGGAAGAAGTCTCACCAGAAATTCTCATTTCATATGCAGTCAGTATTCCATTAAGTGTATCCATATCTAAGGTATCTAAATCTGCTCTTTCTTCTAATGCAGAAACCTTAGGATTAAATCTAGCAGGAAGAGATCTAAGAACCTTTTGTACAATAGCTTCATCTTCAATCTTTTGTCCTAGCCCTCTCATGGTATTGGCAACTTCATCTATTCGAAGGAAATAAGTGGCTATATCTTCAGATTCTTCCATTTTTAGACTTTCAAATTGAGATCTATATGTTTGTAATTTGGCATTTTTAACTTTAACATCCCCTTCATAGACTGTTTTTAGTTTGTCCCAAATTTCTTTTGCTGAGGAACAGTTCATTACTTTAACAAATTCTGAAGCTGCTAGGCCTCCTAGAATACCATACATAGCCTTTGAATTACTCTCATAGAGTCTTCTACTTATAGGATCTATTGGGATAGTTGATGGAACATTATATGTATTTAAACAAGCTTGCCATACATCAACTCCTTGAGACTGTAGAAACAGTTTCATTCTTATACTCCAAAAGGCATAATTATGTCCATCAAATAGAGGCAGTCCATGTTTGGTAAATTCTGATTTCTTGTCCATTGTTTAGGATCTAGATTCCAATGGTTAAACTGATTTGAAGCAACCTACTATGATACAAATTGTTGGACGTATTAAATCAACTGAGAGGGGGGGGGTGAATCAGTTACATACCAAAGTGAATATTTTTAAAGGATGTTTCAGATTTATTATGGACATATGTTTAAACCATTCAACATATAGCAGCAAATTAAATAACAGTCAACATTCAATCACATCAACAAACACAAGAAACAATGTTTTCATGAGGAAACAATAAAAACTCTTCTTCTTAAGAATGAAAGGTAAGCTCCAACTCCTCTTTACATTCTTTTATTTTCCCTGAGCTTCAACCCAGACGAGGCTGCTACCTCTGGAAGCTCCAACTTCCAATTATACAAGCACCAACTTGTTTCTATTTTCTGGAAACAACTAGAGGGATGCTACAACACCCCAGAGAACTCTGTTCTCCCTTGCTCTACCCTACCACCCAGAGAACTCTTTTAATTACAGAATGAACCAAACCCTTACAACCCCTCACTATCTATGACTAGGCTTTATAAATCAGCATTTACATTATGATTCAGTATTGCAGATATTCATAACAGATGTTATAATTCTATCTCTATACATTTTTCTCTGTTTATCATCAAGACTAAGCACATACAGAACTCACTGAGACTGTCACTGTATCATTCATATATTCTTTCTCATCTGGACTCTTCATACTCTACAACTATTAGTCTCTATTCATCATCATATCCAGCTCTTCAATCCTTTTCTGCAATGTGCTCAATCTCTTATATTCGAAATTACCTTACTGAACAGCGCACTCTCTTTCATCTACTTGCTACAATATATATATACATATTCCAGTCGATTCCCATTCTCTCCGTTCATTACAGAAACGGTTACGAACTCTTCATTTTCCATCTAATTGCAAATGAGAAACAATTAATAGGTCTCGAATGTTGATCTATACAAAACGATTCACATTCCATGAATATCATAGATTCTCAAAAGTCTCTAACTGACAAAAAACTTTAAGTCCTTCGAATACCCAGTTTGTCTGACTCTCTGCATTCCATGAATAGTCATCATCGAATCAATACTATGCTAGACTCTTCATGTTCCACTGTTTCCAGCTCAAAGGACCCTGGGTTCGGCTCTGAATATGGAGACTTCCTCTGCTCTAGGGTTTTACCTTTCACAATGGAGTTCCACTCTCCCTTACTCTAAATCACTTCATTCTAGACACTGCTCTGCAATGCCATGTCACGCTGGGGTTTTAAATGTTTAAATCGGAGGTTTACTTGCTTATTCTCCCGCCGTTGCGGAAAGATAATCGGCTTCAGTCTCGATATTCTTCTCTGATGCATTTTCCTTAGTTGGCTGATTGTTTGGTTTCACGTCAAAACATTTTGTTCTTTCATTCTCCACTGTTGCGGCTCCTCAATGAGCTAACCATCCGCAATGTTTTATCGGAACTCGCAGTCTAATGGTCTTTCGCCATTGCGGCTGTGAATAGGACTATTCTTCCATGTAGTCTTTCGTTCTTCCGCTCGCCAATATGTTTTGTTTGCCACGGGGCCCGTAGTTTTTTTTTCAGTCTTCCACCATTGCGGCTGTGAATAGGACTATTCTTTCGTAGTCTTTTATTCTTCCACTCGCCGATATGTTTGTTTTCCGCAGAGCCCGTATTCTTTCAGTCTTCCGCCCTTACGGATGAAAAAGTCACTATCCTTCCAACTGTTTAGTTGTTTCTCCTCCGATGAAGAGTTTTCCCATTGTCATCGATCCTTGAGTTGTGGGCTTCCTCCGTTGCAGATGAAGAAGTCACTAACCTTCCGCCGTTGCGGATGAAAATATCACTATCCTTCTGGCCGTTTATTCGTTTCTCCTCCAATGAAGAGTTTTCCCATTGCGGACTAACTTATCCTTTATGACTCTGCCATTGCGGCTCCTGATTTCACTATCATGCCGACGATTAACCTTGTGAAGCTCCGATGTGGATATCTCGATGGGTAGCCTAGTGGTTTTGCCACCCGTTGTTTATGAAAGAAAATTACAATAAATTATTTTCACAAAATACCATTCGTTCCATGTGGGAAAAGCTGTACGTTCTAATTTATGTAAGTATTGGGGCTCATTTTTCCCGTTGCTGTTGTGTGTGCTTTGCTGCACAATGATTCCTATATAATATACCTATGCTGCAAATTTTGACAGAATGACAACATCTTGGCCAACACAACATCAGGTGAGGGATCATCCTTGCTAAGTTTACAACCAACAACCAATGGTGTACTGACATGTGATGAGTCTTCCATTTTAAATTTTTTCAACATATCCTTCAAATACTTCTCTTGGGAGAGAAATAATCCTTCAGGACTCTGGATAATGAGAAGACCAAGAAAGAATGACAGTTCTCATATCATTGACATCTCAAAATCGGATTGCATGCCATTAGCAAACCACTACACGGAAGAATCATTAGTGAATCCAAATATAATGTCAACCACATACACCAAAACTACTAATATATTATCACCTTCATATTTGATATACAAGTTACTGTCAACGATACCTTTCTTGAAACCTTTGTCCTATAGATATTTTTATAGTCTATGATACTAGGCTCTTGGTGCTTGTTTCAATCCATATAGATCCTTCTTCAGTTTGCAAACATTGTCAGGATTGTCTATCAGTTGGAACCCTTTAGGTTGCTCTATATAGACTTCTTCTTCTAGATCTTCATTGAGAAAGGATGACTTAACATCCATCTAATACACTTTGAAGTTCTTGTGAGTGGCATAGGAAAGAAACATTCTGATAGCTTCCAATCTTGCTATTGGTGCAAAAGTTTCATCAAAATATTGTCCCTAAACTTGGGCATACCCTTTACACACCAATCAAGCTTTATTACTTACAATTTTTCCTTGTTCATTCATCTTGTTTTAGACACCCATTTGGATCCCATTACATTTTTATCTGCAGGTCTAGGAACCAACTCCCAAGTGTTATTTTTCTCAATCTGATCAATCTCTTCATTCATGGCTTTAACCCAATATTCATCCTCACTAGCCTCTTCAAAATTATTAGGTTCCATCATAGATAGGAAAGCAATCTAAGATTGTTATGAAGCTTTGATCAACTTTCTTCTTGTCTACACCCCTTTATTCTTGACACCAGTTATCTTACTTTTAGGATGATTCTTCTAAATGATTCTTGAAGGTAATTTTGTTTCTGTATGTTTTCTTGAATCTGTTTGAGTGTTTTCACTTTCATCATGTAACTCTGGATCTTCTTTTTCCGATTCTTGGACCCGTTCTTCTTTAAATTCAACTATGTCTTATGTCTCTAGTTCAACACTGCTTATTTGAATGTCTTTTACAGTGTTCCTTCATCGATTTTAATGTCAATACTATTAACCAATTTATGCAACCTCTTAGTATATAACAAGTGTAACATTTACTGTTTGAATCATATCCTAAGAAGATACTTTCATCATCCCTATCATCATATTTCCCAAGATGTTCATCATTATTTTTTATATAACATTTACTTCCAAAGACTTTAAAGTGTTTGATAGAAGCAGGTCTTCCAAACCATAGTTTGTAGGGACTCTTATCACTGTTCGGCCTTAGGTGATATGTATTAAGAATATGGACAGTTGTGTGAATTGCTTCTACCCAATATGTCTGAAATATATTCCTTTCATTCATCATTGATCTTGCCATTTGTTGTATTGGCCTATTATGTATCTCAACAACTCCATTCTATTATGGGTTCCTTGGAATAATGTATTCTCTCTTAATTCCATTTTTATCACAAAAATCCTTGAAGTCTTCTAAACAAAACTCTCCTCCTCTATCAAATCTTACTACCTTCAGTCTTTTTCCTGTTTTATTCTTAGTCGAGGCCTTAAAAATTTTGAACTTTTCAAGTGCCTCATATTTTTATTTTAGAAAATAAACCCATGTAAGTCTAGAATAATAATCAATGACCAACATAAAATATATTTCTCCTATTGTTCCTTCTTTTCTTGATGGTCCACACAGATTCATATGTACTAGCTAAAGTGGTTATTGGATTTAAACTGTGTGCGAGTCAGTTTTCCCATTTGAAAAGGTTTACAAATAGAGTCATATGGCTTTTATATCTTTGGAAGATCTCTTACTTCCCCAATGTTCAAAAGCTTGATTATATGATCAAAGCTTAAATTTCCAAGTCTCCTATGCCAAAGCCAGCTTTCATCATACTTGCTTGGATGACATTCTTCTTTTTCTTCTTTCAAGACATAGACATTGTTTTTTAGTTCTTATACCTTTTAAAACCAATTTTCCTGGGGGTACAAACTTTATCTTGCAATATTTAGAAGTGAAAACAACTTCACATCCTTTTTCACAAACCTGACTGACACTCAGAAGATTATGTTTTAGTCCATATACAAACAACACATCTTGGGATTTCCCTTTTCCATTACTCAACTTGACCATTCCTTTTCCTTTGATCTTCCTTGGAGCATCATTTCCAAAATTTACATTTACTGATTTATTTTCACTTAGAGACAGGAACTTACTTTTATCACCACTCATGTGTTTGAAACATCCACTATTAATATACCAAGTTACTTTTTCTTTTTGAACGGAAAGGACTAGGCCATATATATTATTTTCTTTCTTCTTACAAACTTTATTTCTTTTAGCATAGTAATTCATTCTTGGGTCTGTTTTGTAATCTTTCAGATGACAGTTTGAAGCCTTGTGTCCAAAGTTATGACAAACATAACATTCTGGATCATTGTACTGTAGATCAAAAGAATTGTTATTTCTGACATGAGTTATTCTCTTAGTTGTGAACTGAGTTGTATGTTGTTCGTGTTCTATGTTGCAGAAATTGATTGTTCTTTGATTGTATATTTCAAAAACTAAATGCACAGTTTGCAGCTTTGTGACCAAAATTAGAGCAGAAATAACAGTAACCATGGAAAAAAAATTGGTACCTGGATCTTGGAGGTCTTCCCTTTTGTTGAATATGTTTCTGAGCTATCCTTGGTTGATAATTCTAATCTGAATTTCTAATTCTGGTACTTGCTTCATTTCCTTTTGTTTGCACGGTATGTTTGCATTCTGACTGATTGTTACATGAACCTTCTTCATAGCCAAGACCTATTTTTAACCATGGAGACATTTTCTTGCTGAGAATGGTGTTCAATTCTTCTGAGTCTTTGATACTTGACAGGTTCTAGTGGTACAGAGCTTGAAATTTATTCAATCCCTTCCTAGTTGTCACTACTTCTTCTTCCAAAGCTTCAGATCTCTTTTTTCCTTCTATTAATTGTTGTTTAAGAAGATCTTCTATTTTCTTTGCTTCTTCTAGTTCCAATTTTAACAGGGAAATATATTCACTTGGTTCTTTGTCATTCCTTTTATACTACAACAATAATTGTTTATGTTTCCTTTTCTTTAATACGAATCTATCAATCTCCTCTAGAGAAATGATTAGTTCTCCTTCCATATCAACCATGGATTCCTCCTCATTCAGGTCACTCCCTGTATATTCATCTCCAAAATCGTCTATGGCCATAAGCATGAAGTTATTCACTTCATATTCATCAAATGAATTGTTGTTTGCCTCTTCTGAAGAATCAACAACATTTACACACAGACTTTTCTTTTTGTGTTTAGCCTCTTTATTGTATTTATTGAATGTATACTTTTCATCTTCATCAGAGGTCTTCCTCTTGTGCTTGTGGGGACATTTAGATGCAAAATGACCTATTTTACCACATTTAAAACATTTAAAGGGAATCTTGCCTTTGTATTTACCTGAACCTTTCTTCATCCTCCTTACAAATTTTTCCTCGGCCACATCCATTTCATAATCAGTGTTTTTATATTTTTTAAAGGAAGCTTATCTAGTGATGGATTTGTCTTTACCAATCCTCATTTCATAGGCTGTCATAATACCTAGGAGTTGGTCAATAGGCAGAGTTTTTAGATCACTCAATTCTTCTATTTTTGAGACGTTGGGATTAAATCTCTCGGGCAGAGATATTAAAATTTTCTAAACTAAGAATTCTTCATCAAACTTTTCGCCAAGACCCTTCATGGAATTCACAGTTTCTTCTATTCTTAGGAAATATTTACTGATTGTCTCATACTCATTCATATTTAGTTGTTCAAATTTTAGTCTATATGTTTGTATCTTGGCATCCTTTACTTTTTCATTTCCTTCATAATTGTTTGCAAGCGTATCCCACATCTCTTTCGTAGAATCAAGATGCATTACTTTAACAAACTCGGCATATGCAAGACCACTCAGAATAGTGTTCATTTCCTTCGCATTAAAACTAAATTCTAGGTTGTCATCTCTGGAGGCTAGCACAACTGGATTTACATAGACAGTCTCTACTACATCCCAAACATCAACTCCCAAGGACATTATACAAGTTCTCATTCTAACCTTCCAAAAGGAAAAGTTTGTTCCCTCAAACAGAGGAACCTTGTTGGATGAAGTCCCTTCATAACTTGTCATGTTTAAGCTTACTAAACTACCTTTAGACAATAGGAACCCACTCTGATACCAATTGTTGAAAATAATCAAATAACTAAGAGGGGGGGTGAATCAGTTATTTCAAAAGCTTAAACCATTTTTCAATATTTAAACCCTTATTAATGATTACTGATTTATATTTATGATAATGCAACAAGTACAATAGAAGAGATGAATATTATCACTCACACACACATGATAGAGACAGACAAATATTTATTTTTATTTGAGCACCTACTCAAAAGAGGATGCAACCTCTATTTTACAAAATTCTTCTTATAGAGAGCACCAAATCTCATGTTTTCTAGCACCCACTAAAATAACATTCTCTAGATACAACTGAATGAAATCATCAACTTCCACTTGTACAAGATTCAACTTATACAAAGAATACAACTTTTTTTTTCTAGCACCACCCTACCACCCTTATTTCTCAGACTTAAAACATGTTCAATACAATATTTAGAAAAACAGATATATTAATGCAAACCAATTTTGTTCTAATCTACTCGTCAATTTTCTTATCCATGTTGGTTCCCCTCATTGTCTCTATTCTGGATATTCTTGAAATAGATCAGAGTCCTCTGTCATTTTATAATCTCCACTTCAACGACGATCCATGCACCAGCTCTCTATCTGCAGAGAACGCCCACATCCATTCATCGCGCACATCCTTTTATACATATATGTCCTTAAACCCTTTACCTGTTCATATTCCTAACGATCCATTTCCATAACTGATCAAACCATTTAATGCTTTATGATAGAAAAGGAGTCCAGTCGCTAAGTAGTCATGAGTTTCTGCAACATATCTTTGTCATTTGGCTTCTTCTGTAATTGTCATTTTCTGCAACAAATCAAAGTTTCCGTACTCCTAGTTACGCATTTATGGTTCTTTGGTACTGTTTGTGCACCAATCATTCCGCACAATTGATCTTCTTCGAGCTCTCCATGACCGTTGATCTGAGAATAAAATTGGATATCGGATATGTGATTTTTCTTGATATCATTCCATGATTTCCACTTTCCATCTTCCGCTTGCAAAACTCCTTCCACGTCGTCGATTTCTTGTACACCCTTTCCCAACCATTGATATTAGATCTAGTGTAGGATGTGGATCTTGGGTTTTCAACATTTGTTTTAACAACTTCCATAATTTCCTCTTTCCAACTTCTACTTGCAAAACTCCTCCCATGTCGTCGATTTCTTGTGCACCCTTTCTTGACCGTGGATCTTATAATTGGTGTGGGATGCGGATATTGGTCTTTCAACATTTGTTTGAACAACTTCCAGACTTTCCACTTTCTAAATTATGCTTGCAAAACTCTTTCCACGACATCTATTTATTGTGCACCCTTTCCCGACCGTCGATATTAGATCCAGTGCGAGATGCGAATCTCGGGTTTCCAACATCTTTTTGAACAACTTCCATAACTTCCTCTTTCTGAATTTTGTCTACAAAACTCTTTCCATGTCGTCGATTCCTTGTGCGGGTTCACTCCTGACTGTCAGATCTGTTCATCATATTACCTTTCAAACTTTGCAAATTTTCTCTTGACCGTTGATTTCTTGTGCGGGTTCACTCCTAACCATCATATCTGTTCATCTGATTACCTTTCAAACTTTGTGAATTTGTTCTTGACCATTTATTTCTTGTGTGGGATTACTCCTGACCGTCGGATCTATTTTTGTTGTTGATCACGACCTGACTCTACAGATCTGCATCTCCTTGCTGCCAAAATCAAACATGATCGTGGATCTATTTGATGATGCACAAGCCATGGATTCTTATGAGTCCTCTGCTTATTTGGAACTATGTTACCATCAATGACAATCAAATCACACTTTGATCTATTTTCACATGACTGCAAAACCTCCAACATCCAATGAAAGTGGGACACTTCTATTGATGCCCTAATAAGGATTCTAGTGTCTCCAATGACACATTTCTACTTATGCTCATGTGTGTGTGTTAGTGCTTGCAAAACACAAAAAGGTCTTAGCATAGTCAAATAGTGCAGCAAATATCTTAGTCCACTCAATTATGAACCATGACCTCCTAATATGGGTCGTGACCGTCTTGGTTCTCCCTGAACTGAACCATGACCTTCTTGGGTCTGCTTGAACTAAACCGTGACCTTCTTGGGGTTTCCTGGACTAAACCATGACCTTATTGGGTTTGCTTGAACTGAACCGTGAACTTCTTGGGGATGCCTAGACTAAATCGTGGCATGTATGAACTTGCTTGATCAGGTTGTGAGTTTTTTTGGGATGCTAGAAGGTCACACCCATAACAAACATATCCTTGACGCCTTTCCAAGATTGATATTTTGGAAAAAAAGATGTCAGGGATTATGCCATAATATGTTTCCTTCTATGTGAACAATATCAGAGATAAGTTGGATCTTAAAATACAACTACAAGGACTGGTGACAGTAGTTCTGATCTACATTTTTATTTTCTAGTGCTTATGCACATAGAGAATGTGAGTTTGTTTTCACCTCGATAATATGAAGTTACTAATTTTTCTTTTTCTGAAAATAGAAAAGAAAAAACATGAGTTATTCTTAATGCATAGAAAAAAAGGGAAACACCCAAAAAATCATAAAACACAATATAGAAATTAGATATTACCCAATCATGTAATCTCCAACCCCATATATTCTACAGGCCTATCCATTCTGATGTCATTTGGTAATGTTTGGAGTCTGGACAACAATAATGATTTTAACATACATTAGGCATCTCAAATGATATGATCCTCTGTCAATGATATTTTTCCATTTCAGTGAAAGTGAGACACTACTATTGCTTCCCCAATAAGGGTTCCAATGTCGCCAATGACACATTCCTACTTCTAATCGTGTGTGAATGTGCCAGTGCTTGCCAGACACAGAAAGGGCCATGTGCAAGTTCTGGGAGACTTTGGCATATTAATTATAAAAAAATATGAATGTACATCCTTTCAAGCATAAGTTTACAATTCATTTGAACCCAAAAATACTAGGGTTCTAGTCCAGGGGTATTAAATTCCCATCCCCTTTAAAGTCTACACCATCATCGGTGTTTCATTGTTCAAAATACATATACAATATTTCCAATATCAAAAAATTCATAAAATGTTACAGGATTTTCCCTGCATTTCATATTTCAAGCTATCTTTTCAGATTGATCCAAACCCCATGGATTTTGGATTGCTTCATCTTGTTTCTCCTGGTAGTAAGAACTTTCCAACTCAACTAGTAGATTGACAAAAATTGGAACTCTCTCAGTTATCCCGCTTTCCAACTATGCCATGAGTTTTGAAATTTCATTATTTTCAGATTTCTTGCTACCTCTTATTGGACATCTATTGAGGTAATTATTATCACCACAATTCCAACATTTCATAGTTGGCTTGACTCTATTTTCAATGTTTCCTTCTGTTTGCACCTTATTCAGATTTATTCCTATGAGAGGGTGTTTCTTGGTTGACCGATCTGGCAGAGACTCTTTTAAAATTTCCTGGTGTTCACCCTTTATGTGGTTACCAAAACACCTTTTACTTCATTTTTCAAATGAAGTGAATCCTAAAAAATTTCAAGTTTTATTGCATTTTGTTTCTTTTGCAATTTTATCATATCTCCAAGATTTTCTTTGGTCTTCTTAATTGCTTGAATTAGTTCTTCAACTAGGTGGAGAATTATTTGGTCAGTTGTCATCTCTTATGTATATATTTTCTCACATGTCTCCCACTAACATAACTTTCCTTTTTCTTTTAACAACTACAACCAAATTGGTTTGAAGCTTACTTGTGAAATTCATCAACATGAATCCCATTAGTCCAAACATGATCATGTATATTAAAATCAATCATTTTATTTACTTACATTATTAATAATTTTCATGTTTGCTTCAAAATATTTCATGCATTTAATGCTTAACCCATCCAATGCATATAGATGAATTTATTCATCTTCATTTCCTTTTTTACAAAAAAAAATCAACATTTATTGATTAGTTCAAATATAAATAAACATAATAAATTCCAGTTGTAACATACATTCTAACACTTTCTTTTTCCTAGCCCGCACGGGTGTGGCTCATTGGTGGTTCACTTTTTATGAAGCCACATGTTGTAAATTGGAGGTCACGAGTTCAAATCACACCAAACTTTACCCGTGTCCCATGCTTGCGAGGTGTGTGGGGCACCTAGGGGTATAGTAGTATTAGGATTGGATCCCTAGACCCTGTGTCACGTGAGTACCATCCTAGTCTCCAATTGTTGATTCCCCTAGCAAAAAAAAACATTTTCTTTCCCTAGAAGGTAATAACAAAATAAAAAGAGACGAGTAATATTCCCCCCCCACCCTTAGTCTCATCCCAATCTAGAGCTCCACAACTGTGGATTTTCTGCTCCTTGGTTTCTTTCACTTTGTAAGGAAAACATTTGATTTGCATAATCAAATTTAGAGGAGATACATCCCCAACGCACACAACTAAGGAAAATGTGTCCTCAACTTTGTATAATGTATCTAGAGGTGACACATACTCAATGCAATCAATTAAAGGAAACCCATACTTGGATTGCATAGATTTAGTTAGAGGAATCATATCCTCAATGCAATTAGTCAAAAGAAACCCATCCTTGGCTTGCATATATTTAGTTAGAGGAATCATATCCTCAATGCAATCAATCTAAGGAAACCCATCCTTGGATTGCATAGATTTAGTTAGAGGAATCATATCCTCAATGCAATTAGTCGAAAGAAACCCATCCTTGGCTTGCATAGATTTAGTTAGAGGAATCATATCCTCAATGCAATCAATCTAAGGAAACCCATCCTTGTATTGCATGGTCTTCTTATTCTTTAGCTTTAATCCTTTCTTCACTTCTCTTATTCAATATGCAAGCATCAGTTTGCATATTCTAGCACCTTAATAAACACAAATGGCTAATTAACCAGACTCATCAGTACCATAGCATAATTCACATACATTTATCATAATGTTTCATCTTAATACTAGAAACGTATTATTATATAAATCTACTTATCGACATTGAAACACCAAGAATGTGTCTATTCCTTCAGAGTGTAATCAATGTCGACAACAATGAAACGGTACAACACCAATAATGCATCCACTCATTTCCTATGTGTACCATGTAGGATGGAATTATAGTTTAACCATCTTATTCAAAATAAAAACATTTTCTAAATTTTAAGTCCAATAAAATTCTTTTCAATATTAAATTAAGGATAGGATGAGGATATTTCCCTTCTTCCTCAAGGCTTGAGAAAAATTTTAACTTCTTTGTTTATGTCACATTCTTCAGTAATTTCTTGAGTAACCCCAGAAAATTCCAATTTTCTGCATTCAAGTTTTAGTCTTTTGTTTTTTCTTTCTTTGCATCACTTACAAGTAATAGAATTAGATGCACACAAATGAATCATTCAGGTAATTTCGGTTAACAACCAACACAGGTTATAACTGATTATCAGCATTTAACAAATTCAATCAGCTAACATTTTCATCAATTAACAAAATTCAACAAGCTTTAATCAGTCAACATTTCTTTTCAGTTGGATTCACATTCATAGATTTTAATTTTATGAATTAGCTTGAGTCTAGAAATACTGGAAATACATATTTCATTTAACATAAACATGATGAACAATAATTCAAGAACTCAAACCCAAAACATGTGAATGCATTGTTTAATAGGGGTTTTTTTTAACTGAAGTCAAGCACTCCGTTTGTCTTTTAGAATTTATTGAGCATTCGATGTTTCACACAACAATATTTCAACCCAAAATCTGACGACATCTGACGAAAAGTACTGTTTTTTTTCATATTTCAATTTGAAATGTCGAATTTTGATTAATTTTTTTTAAATTGTATAATATTTTGTCGAATTTCTGATGCTTATTTTTAATGTCGAATTTTCGACTCTGTCTTGTCGAATATTTGACTTCAAGTAGGTCGGATTTTCAACTCCAATCTTGTCGTATTTTTTACCAATCTGTTGTCAGATATCCAACGATATTACGTCCGATTGGCGACGTAATTTCCATTTTTTTTGCAACGGTAACTAGGCCTTTTGCAATGGTAACTAGGTTAATATTGTCGATTATTCCACGACTGTTGAATTTGAAAATATATAAATTAAAGAAACATTTTGACATGTTTTCTATAGAAGCGACGGACGGTTTGCATAAATTAGTTTATTCCTCGATGGACGGTTTGAGGAATTGTTTTATTCTTCGACAGACGGTTTGTAGAATTATTTTATTTCTCGACGGACTGTTTGCATACATCATTTTATCCACATATGATTTGTGGAAATTATTGTATTCTTCGACAAACCACCATTTGCAGAAATAGTGATCTGTGGACCTTGATTTTTTAAGGTTGCCGATATTCTTCATTCAAGCTTTTTGTGACAAAATGTCAAATATCAATATTCCTCATCCAAACGAACAAAATCAACAATTACTTGCTAGACTGTGGGATGGAGCGAAAAGAAGGGGGATGAGAAATGTTATTGTCCATGTACTCAATGCATGGGCTTTAAGAGGAGATGAATATTGATCAAAATAGCCACAAAACATTGTAGGGAACATTGACACGCTAAGGGGGGGGGAGTGAATATCATCCATTTGTAAGTTTAGTATTATAAAAAAAATTATATTTTTTGCTTTCTTAAATGTATGTATTATTTTAATATTTCCTATATTAAATTATATCTATTGATGTCATCATTTAATTATAAAGAAAAGAAATCCTACGACATACCGTCTAGTGGAAGTTCTTTCAGAACAAGTACCGAAGGAACATGGAGCTATGCTTAATGGAGAACAAGTTAATAATCCTATTGAAGAATATGATCATACTGATAACGTAGTTGAAGATAATGGTACTAATACATTGATCCATGATTCATTTAATGTTAGAATGGATGATGATGATGACGATGATCATGAGAATATTGATGAATTTGATGATGTTCACGATATACCTCTTCTTGAGAAGGCATATGAACCCCTTTATGAAGGCTCCAAAACAAATATTCTCTATGTTATATTGCTAATAATGAACTTGAATGTTATGAATGGTATTTCAAACATTTCAATCACACAAATGTTAAGGTATGTAAAATAATCCATTACATATATATGATCATGATAAAGGTTATATTTGTTCCTTTAATAATTGTATTGTTAGTTCATAGTTTAAATTAATACGGATGAAATTTGTTTCGTTAATATTATTTATATATTATATTAACTCTATTTTTATATTAATTTGATGTAGCTTGATAGCTGAATTTTTGTTACCACCATCAAATATTTTACCTCGCACATATCGAGATTTATCTTCCATCATGAAAGAGATTGGAATGCATTATGAAGCAATTCATGCATGCCCCGATGACCATGTTATATATTATAATCAGCATGAATTTGCAACAGAATGTATGGAATGTCATATAAGTAGATATCGAATAGATCAAGTAACAAAAAGGGTGCCTCACAAGGTTCTTCGTTATATTCCCATCATTCCACGTTTGCAACGAATATTCAGGCGCAATAACATAGCACAATTTATGGATTACCATGCAAGGAACAGAAGTCAAGATGATGTTATTCGAATGCCTGCAGATGGTTCTGCATTTAGAGATATGGAGGAAAAGTGGCCTCACTTTAAAGAAGAACCCTGTAATCTTAGGATTTATTTGGCAGCAGATGGTGTTAATCCATTTGCACAGATGAGATCCATTTACACGATGTGGCCTATTTTTTTTTTATCAACAATAACATTCCTCCATGGTTTTCAATAAAGAGGGAACACATAATGTTGTCGATGATTATTCCAAGTATATTGTGTCTACAATTGTTTTATTTTTATTGCAGTTGTGGCATCTCATTTGTCGTATTTTGATTCCTAATGTCGTATATATATATTTTTTATTTTACTCTTGTGCATGGTTTATATATCTTAATGTTTCTCATAATTATATATTTTATATGTAGTTCAAATCAATCAGGTAAGTTCCATGTTAAAGATACGAATGTATATATTGAACCTATTATAGAAAATCTACTGAATTTATAGAATGGCATCAGTATGTATGACGTATCTAGACCAATACGACAAAGGAAATTTCAATTCCATGCAATGCTTGTATGGACAATACATGGCGCCCCAAGGTTAACCCATTTTTTTGGTTTGTTTTTTTAAGTTCCACTTTAATTGCATTAATTTTATGAAGTAGTTAATATAGTTTATATATAATTATAATTGACATAGATATTCCATATCTATATATTATAGGTCTTCAGACAAACGGGAAATTTGCATGTCCAGTTTGTGGTCCTAAGATTAAATATCATCGCTAAAAAATATTAAGAAAGGAGGTGTTTAATGAGTATAGGAACTTCCTCTCTAAGAATCACAGGTATAGAACAACCGAAAAAAATATTTTCAATCGGAAGAAAGAGACTACATTAAAACCACGGAGAATGACACCTCACTTTTGGAAGTTGCAATATAACAGAAATATTTAAGCTGGTACATATGGATCATCGTATATGAATTGTTATGTATTTTTTGTATTGTGTTTTGTTTACTGTAGTGGCCATAATTGATTTCTGTAATTTATTTATAAACTAATATTTATGATGTATGTCGTGATCATGAAGGCATTAATGGGATTCCACGAGGAATGAAAAGTTATCCTAAACAGTTCAACATGTTTCCCTACTGTGAGCACCTACAAATTTCTCATATTTTTTATACAATGCATAT
>LPNX010439937.1:447001-526191 GCA_001517045.1 Pseudotsuga menziesii
TCAACATCATCATCATCAACATCATCATCATCAACATCAACATCATCATCAACAACAACATCATCATCAACAACATCATCGTCGTCGTCGTCGTCGTCGTCGTTGTCGTCATCAACATCATCATCATCGCCATCATCATCATCATCATCATCGTATTCATCATCAACAACAACAACATCATCATCATCATCAACATCATCAACATCATCAACATCATCATCATCATCGTCGTCGTCGTCATCATCATCAACATCATCATCATCGTCGGCATCATCATCATCATTATCATCTTCATCATTCCATATGAGATCAACATGGTGATTACCATCTTCATCATCATCATCATCATTATCGTCGTCGTTGTCATCGTCATCGTCATCATCAACATCATCATCACATGATGACGATAATGCAATTACAAAGTCTTTAAATAAACGAATTAACATGCAACCTTAAATAAGTATAAGTAACATTTTCTCTAGACTTACATTGCATTGGGTTTCATATATAAAAAATATATTAGGTCTTTGGTTTTGGATTTCAATCTACAATATTCACTACAACAAATATTTTATCTAATATTCACTATAACAAATATTTTATCTAGGGAATCTATTAGGCATGCCTGGGGTTTCGTAAAAAAATAAATATTGGATTTTAAGATTGAATTATCATACATTTTATTAATGTCAAAGTTGGTAAGTTTTTTTACTATTCCAAACACAATATACCCCATAATCATTAATACCCCGTAATCATTAGGAGGCTTGACACAATCATCTTTTTTTGCACTATGATCCTTGCATTGTATGCATAGTATAGTTTAGTAGTCAAATACACCTACCCACTTGGTGGTAAAAGGGTGTGACATAATTCTATTGTTCTCCAATAGTACACGACCCACACATTCACCGTGCATGAAGCTTACAAGGAGCAGCTCGTGGGTCTTTTCACAAAGCGTTGACATGGAAAATGGCAATGATATAAATAGAGAAGGTTAGATTTTTATGTCAACGTTTGGAAGCTTCTGCACTTACAGTCTGTAATTTTTCTATCTCGACACGATTTGTGTATTGGTCGTTGCATGTGATTTCTTCGACAGGGCTTCACGACATCAATATAGGTGTATGCAATTTTTGTTGAAGGTGTTCACGGTTTTCTCTGAAATTTCTCTCTATGGGTTCTCTGCAATTTGTCTTCACGGGCTGCTAATGGATTTACTGCACCTTCAATACGGCTACCTACAATGACTTCGGTATGTAAGTAGGTTAATTGTAAGTAGTTTTATAAAAAACAGAGGTTATCGGAATTGAAAAGACGGAAATAATAAAAATTATGACCATGGTCGGAGCTACTACTCTTATAGGATGCATGCTTGTTGTTGTTCTGGTTTTGGTTAGAGGTTGTATGGCTTGATTTTCGGTAATGCATCCTGGTATTCGAGATTGTATCTAGATTCCCTCTTTTATAGATTCCTTTAAATATTTAATATGATGTAGAGTTGGTCTGTAAAACATCCTTCCCATTAATCGAGTAGGGTGGGTCCTCCCTAAAAAATTGGAATATGGTGAAGGTCATGTGCTTCTTTCTAGAAGAGAAGGTTATGCACTTGTTTCCAAAAGAACTGGTAGCACACACGGTAAATTGTGGTGTGCAATGATGGCCCTCTATCCGTTTTCTAAGAATACCTTGTCAAGGCTTAAACAAACTTCTAGTTTCAAGGTATCCCTATTTAGGGCTCAGAAGAACCCTTGGTGTCCTATACTATGTACATGATGTCATAGGATGGTGTTTTTATGGAAAAGAGCTCATGCAAGTTAATTCTTAACATGATGGTTGTGATTGACATAGGAAGAAAATATACACATTAGTAGGGGAATGCACCTCAATCTCATGAGATCCCTAACCATTGATATGAAATAGATTGATGACATGGAATCAATTTGTAGTAAAAAATAAGCCTTTCATCCATTTAAAGTAAATCACATGACATAGTTCCTTGTGAGTCTAGGCCATGGCTTCCTCCAAGAGTTAGAAACTCTAAATATGGTGAAGGGAATAGATTTGGATTCATAAATGAAGGAGATCATCCTTGTCTTTTAGATCGAATCCCTACACTATTATCTACTTAGACCATATCGGTTCACATACAAAAATCATCAAAAAATCACTTTAAAATCAAGCACATCACATTCCTGCTTGGAATTAAGCAATTGTATATATAATTAGATATAAATATGGCATAAAGTCTATATTGGTCATCAAAAGGCATGAATGTTTCACATTAATATGTAAGTGTCAAATGTAAATATATAATATAGTATGGGCTATAAAATATACAAATTGGAGGTCCATCAAAGAATACAAAGAATGTAATGCTATGAAAAGTGGTAATATTTTGTTTGATGTTTCCTATGTGTTTATATGCACATTTAAAATGTAATATAACTTTGCTTAACTAATCATTTTTGGTTTTTTTAGAATATATATATAACCCATGACACTTCCCCACAATAGTTGATAGTGTTTATAGTGAACCCCTTGCCCTAAACCTAGTTGAGCAACCCCTCAAGGCTTATTGTAAGTTAGTTAAATATGTGTGTGAACAAACAAAGTTAAAGTGAATTTTTTTCATTTCAATTTACTAATATTTAAAAAAAAAAAATTTAAAGAAAAATAAGTTTTTAACTGTGTTTTCACAAGGTACAAATAGTAATTAATGGTTATTAGTTAATGAGTTAAAGGTTAGTAGGTTTGAAATAAAATTACAGGGTTTAGTGGCTTAGTGTGTTGGAAATCTATTGGTTAGTAGGTTAGTGTGTTAGTCTTCGAATGGTTAATGGGTTAGAAGGTTATCAATTTAGTAATTAGAGAGTTAGTGGTTCAATGATTAGTATGTTATTTGGTTCAATGATTAGTATGTTATTTGGTTATTAGGTTAGTCACTTAATATTTTAGTGGGCTAATTGTTTGTGGATAACTAGGTCAATGGTTATATTTTTAGTGAATTTGGGTGTTATCCATCAGTGTGTTACTGATTAGTGTGGTAGTGGATGACATGTTTAATGGTTATAGTGGTAATATATTATTGGTTTAGTAGATTAGTGGGTTATGCATTAGGGGTAGTGGTTTAATGAGAGAGTGGATATTGTGTTAATAGGTTATATGGTTAGTCAATTGTTTAGTGGATTGGTGGGTTATGTGATGGGGGTTATTTCACGTCAATTCCGACCTATACCATTGCATACCTATAAAGACAATAAGATTGGCATAGAAAACAGTATCATCAAACTCTATTCTGAATTTGGATTTATTATTGCATCAAGGGATTCAATGAGAGTATTTTTTTAATGTACATTTGTCCCACCTTGGATTTTGAATCCATATGACTGATATTAGGTGAAATTATGCCCAAAAGCATAATCATACTCTTGTTTAGCCTTCATGTATCCCAAAATTCATCTTAGGGTAATTGTCTTGACTATTTACAGCTAATTTAGCCCTAAAATATGCATGTGAATGAATATTGAGGTTGTTTTCACGCCCAGGCTGGTGGAAAAGTGCCCAAAACCTCTACAACAAGCTGGCTTTCTATTGTAACTATGCACAGAATGTTGGTTCAGTCTACAAAACTAGCCTATAATTCTTTGTTCATGCCAAGGTCTGAGTTTTGGTCCTTTCCTCATTGTTATGTTGCCCATAATACACCAAAATCACCTTTGAATGATCGTGTCCTGAAAATGGCCTGAGAATTTACCCCCTAGATACCCATGCAAATAACTTTTATTTTTTATCTTTTATTTTATGTAATGCCTTTTATTTATGTGAACTCGATTTCTTCTATGCATGATTTGAGGGGAATATAGGGCCTTTCCTTCTTGCTTATGTCATCAACTTGTCTCTGTCAAGTTAAGTCGTCATTTTTCATGTCATCAATTGTTGTACTTACTTTATCTTTTATATTTTACTATAATCACAAAAGGAGTCAACTAACACACATTTTATTCATGTAATCTATTTTTGGTTGGTAGGATTGCAGTTGTGAGAGGCATGCAAACCAGCTATCAACTCTATGCTTACAAGTTACTAGTAACATTTTTGTTATAGATTGTGGGCATCTGCATATATCAGTTGTTCATTGACAATTTGCAATGACCATTAATGGATAAGGGTAGCTCAACTTTATTATTTTAATATTATAGAGCAGTTCAAAGTTCCCCACAATCATAGTATTTAGGGTTTTGTTATGATTTGAGTACTAGAAAAATAGCCCAAAAATGGGCGAGTTTTTCTATGAAAGACCCCAAGTCCCATGCGGATATCAAGGATTTTGTTGTATTGAAACTCTTGGATGTCAATGGAAAAAACCACTTATCATAGTATCTCTCTGCTTCTATGAAGTCTGAACCATTTCTCTCTTATGTTGCATCAATAACAATCTCTCATATCCTTCTCAAGTGGCATCAAAATTCCAGTCAGTCACGTGTATTTGGAGTAGGAAAATCACCTCTTCCTCTAGCCTGATGAAGTCATGTATTGAGAGTTTCAAATCAAGACACATACTATGACCAACAATTGGCATGTTAAGTGATTTCCCTTCTGTACTTTTTATTAATATTTTTTCCTTTGAGATGGTGCTTTCCACAGAAAAATTCCTTCTTGCTTTGTATCCTACCATACCATGTTTAATTCGTGCATCTAATTTATCCATTTTTTCCATGCAACTGTTCCCTACATTAATAGAGCACTTTGGAATTAAGGAATTTCGGTAGAACATCCCACAGACTGAAACATAATAGTCTCTTTACAAGATACAAAAAACAATTTGATTATATTTCAATGGTCACATTCCAACCCATGGCTCAGAAAATGAAATTTAATGTGAATGTTAATGTGACTATGTGTCCTTTATCAGCATGAATGTGAAAGCATGACTATGCAAAGTATGTGACTATGTGTCTCTACACTATCGGACATTTAATGTGATTGTGTGTCCTTTCTTAGCATGACCGTGAAATCATGATTGTGCAAAGTATGTGACTATGTGTCTTTGCACAATGTGACTATGTATCCTTTCTCAGCATGACTGTGCAAAGTATGACTGTGTGTCTCTACACTATGTGACTGTGTGTCCTTTTTTAGCATGACTGTGCAAAGTATGTGATTGTGTGTCTCTGCATTATGTGACTGTGTGTCTCGGATTGCATTTATTTAATGTTGGAGCACTATGTATGCATTGCAAGGACAAATCATTTTGCAGGAGGAATCCCAATGAACCAGCAAAGAAGGGATTGCCTTGCACACACACAAGTTTGAAGTTGGTTTGTAATACTCATCCTTGACACCAGAGAATAAAAAATGGACTACCAAACCTCGAACATGAATACAAAGTCTTTTAATCAATCTAGAATAGAGAATGCGATCAAAAATATTATTTTTCGTTGATCATGACTATGCTTCTTTGTCAAACATATATTCAGTAGGCACACGAAATTGCTAGAGTCTTTATATATTTATTTGGATATCCTTAAGCTAGAGAAAAAAAACTTGATATTTAATTTCACAAAGGATCTGTATGTTGGTGAATCAAGTGAGTTATCAGTCTCTTTATTATAGATCAATAAAAACTCCCAATAGAAATTATATCAAATCAAAACTAGACTATCAACAACAACAAACTTATAAGAACCCTAATAATTCAATTTGGCTTCACTATAATTTCAGTTACATCAAACTACTTTATTTCCCAAGGAGATAGCTCTTATCAATTGTATCAAGTTAGTTTCATCAAACTTCTTTATATCCCAAGGGGATAACTCTTCTCAATTGCATCAAGTTATGGTTTCACAAGATTGTTGTTCTATGTGTCAAGCATGAAATTGTTTCCTCACATGCAAACATTGAATTTTGTAGCTTCAAATATCAAAATTGTTTATTATATAGAACATTTACAAAATATCAAATGTGAAAAACTTTGGCAAAAATCACATGCCTCACGAGATTGTAGATCCATGTTGATAACAATAATTTACATGTTTTCTCTGTTTCAATTAGATTCTTGACCATACCAATAAATATGAAAACATGTTTCCCATGAAAGAAGAGAAAAAACATCACACAAACACAAATCTAGTGAATAAACACTGAAACAAACTCATCTGAGAGTTACAACCACTACATGAAACATTTTCATCATATGAAGTTGACGTAAGTAAAAGACCAATGTATAGATCTCTCTCCATTATTTGGGTATATTTCAAGAGAAAAATAGAACACTATACAAGGCTATTTTAACTATTCAGGTATGTATTATGAGTAAAATAGAAATGGATACATTTGAATTGCATTTAGTTTTACAATTCTACATTACGCTTGTATCTGGAACCCAATATAGAGATTGTGTCAAAACCCCAAATTTTCACAAAAATTTAAAATTTTGAAAAACATAAAATGCTGAGACTGCGGTTTACTAAAAGCTAACAGTTAGCTATAAAAGAAATAGTTTCCAGATTAGTTTATACATAATCTTGATTATAGCATTCTTCTTTTTGATACAAGGTTAGGTTTAACTTGTGCAATAATTCTTCTTTCAGTTTGCTGATGAGTTTTTAGTTACGACAAGTAGGTGGAACTATTTTTGGATTCCGGGGCTTCCTTAGCGTTTAAGCTAACGCAGAAAGCTTAGTTGTTCTTACAGGTTTTACAGGTATGAATGATCGAGCAACATCTTTAATTTCATAAAGCATCCAGCAATATTTCTATTTGCAAAAAATAAGCTTAGTAAATAAGTTGTTATATATCAAGCTACTTCTGTGAGGTAAAACAAGTAGTTTTGTTTCTTTCAATTATTGTTGTAAACGAAGTACATGTAAATGAGTTTCTTTCTTAAATGTAAGTAGCAATAGTAAATACTTCCCTTTGTTCACAACTTGTGATCTTTGTTGTAAGTTACTTCTACTTTAGAGTGCATAACCTGTAATGCTATAATAATTGTCTAACAATATTATACATTATCAACTTATAGTATTAGTATAACCAACTGCTTGGTATTTATCTTCTGAAATGAAGATTATTGTTTGCAAAGTTATAAACATTACAGTGAAACATGTAGTTCTAAGCACTTAGATTCTAGTGGGATTATTCCTATTCAGTTTCTTATTTTTCTATAATACTTCTCTTGCATTAAGTTACTACCTCAAATAGTTTACTGAAGTGGATGTTTTCGAAAAAGATCGACTTCCCACACTATGATAAGCATATGAAAATCCTAAATCCATTTTACTAATCAAAGGCATAGTGAAAAATATTAGTACACATTATGTTTGAGAAATATGACCAAAAGTTATTAAATCTCGTTGACCTGAGCTATGTAAAAGGATTTATAGAAGTGTTTTCTTATTACGCTTAGCCAACTCATAATATTTCCACCAACTGTTTTATTGGTTTCTATGAAACTCTCAAACATGCATAACCTATCTTGTTTATTAGACATACAAGTTTAGAATCAAATCAAAGTTATAAACCAGTAACATTAATAGAGTTCATGATTCTACTACTACTATGTTGTGCAAATTTATAATGTCACAACATAACTATTGATAGCAACAAGGTTAGCCAGGCATAGACTATAAGGATTACTATATAATGAATATTATAGTTTGCTAGGTGGTTAAAAAGCCTTTTACTTGGTATCTCCCAAAGTATCATATGATTTCTACATAAACAAAGTTACGATAAGCACCAGGCTTACCAATATTCATAAATGTAATATCGATGCTATGATGAAATGGATATATGGCTAATGATAATCTAAAGCTTTCACACATGAATTACTTTGAGCAAACTAAAGTTAATAATGTTGCATCGATTGCTAGTTCAATGTATAGCTTAATTTGGATAAACATGGTAATTATAAAGTTCACGTTATAACTTTGATATTGTAAAAGAATGAGGCATTAGAACCACTCCATCAATTGGTTTAAGGGTAAGGTTTTGTATTATAAAACATAGTTATACAATCATCATAGTTCCGAACTACATGATGACCATATCTTAAACTTGTCAACGATACGAGAGTTCATGGTTCTATGCCCAAGCTACAGCATGATGATACATATATAAGATCGTGGAAATTTATAAATGTTTGAATGAATATAAAACTTGCATGAATGTTCACAGATTATAATATAAATCATTGTAAATCATTGCATACAGGTGACTATTGCGATGACCCACTGCATGGTTAAAATTTAAGTGACCACATGGTTTCTTCTCGGCCAAGTGTTGGAAGTATAAAACTCGTTGTAACCCTATTCTTTGTTATTCACCTCCATGGTTCTTGTGCCTTCTGAGGCCACTCTACAACTGTTTCCATGGCCGCCATGTTACCCTACTGTTTAAAAGATGAGCTTCAAGTCCTGGTTTAAGTTCTTTAAGTTTCCCTTCTTTGTTCTCAGACTCTTACTGTGCACTGTGAGTTTTACATTTGCATGAGTTTGTAGAGAGCCGTGACTTAAGGCTTATGACTTGACCTGTGAGTGCCTTCTGGCTCTTTCCTCCATGGCCTACCTATAAGGATAGTTTAAAAAGTTGCTTGATGTTGTTACAGCTTTGTCCTCATTGTAGGGTTTCGAGAGTGTTGTTCTCATGCTTTGCATTGTGGTGACAGGTCCAGCTTCATTGTCTAGTCCTTGCTTGGCCATTTCTCAAACTTATTCTTACTGCTGCTAGCAGTGGCATGTGCATGTGTCTATATCATCTTTGTCACAGGGAATATGAAGGTTTTCCTCTTTGTCTCGCTGGTGGCGGTGCTACTGTTTCCTGGTGGCTACATAACTTTCACTTCCAGGTACGAAATTGCTTTTAAAAAGTTTTAAGACTTAAACCTTAATTCAGTATACAGTATGAATCACATTTTAATTATCGTGGTTTCTCCAATGTTGCAGGTAACAATTCGCACCTCTCTTGGCAGCTAGAACATTCGAGTAAAGGCTGACACTCTGGATACGGGTAATCCCTGGTTAACCAATGGCCTTACATGCTTGTTCAGTCCTTAAGGAACAGTTTTCAGTTGGAAAGTTATGGCCTGCTACTTACCCTTCATGGTTTACTGTTCTTCAGTCTACTTGTTTAGTTTTTTGTTAAACCCTTGCTTCTAGCAGGGTACTCCGGCTCAAGCCGTGACTTGTAAATGTTGTTTTACTTATTTTTGTATAATGTTATGTTAATAGATCTTGTGGCCTATCAAGCCATACTCTGTTTATTTCTAAAGCATAGAGATTATCTCTTTTGAGCTCCAACTCAGTTAATTTTTATGCTCTCAATGTATTTTTTTAAACTAGGGTTTTTACCCTTAATCGACTGTGTAATAGAAATATTTTACTGTTTAAATGTTTCTTGCATTAATGGTATTATTATAATTAATCTGTTATTCCATCCTATTATAATTCTTTATTTACAAAATTCCCTTCCCAATGAAATCCTCTGAAGTACATTCACCTGAATGAACACTTCCCTGGAATGAGCAGCCTCAGCTCTCTTCAATGGGAATTTTTATTAAGATTTCCTAGGTCTTTTTGGGTCAGTTGTCATTAATTGAGCCACTTGCTCTGATCCCACTTTCTTGGGGGATCATGACACCAAATGTATGGAGGTTGCCACCTGCAACATTGGAAGTGTTTGAGGATGCTGCCACTTGTCTATTTTCTCTCCACCCAGACTCCTCCACCAACTTGACCAGTAAACACTCTTTTAACCGCTCTCCCAAGCTGTTGTCTCCACTTTTATTTATTTATAATTAAACTATTCAAAATTACATTCAACATCTTTGACTCTGCTGAGTCAATAATTACAACTTAGCATAAAATTTAACATATTGTATTGAAATAAAATCAAATATGATAATATTATTTTTGCAAAATTGGAGCATGTGACATACACACCCCCTTAGAATATAACATTGTCCTCAATGTTATTTATTCTTCATCCTCAGAATTCCCCTGGAACAGAATTGGATATGCATCTCACATATTACTTTCCAATTCCCAGGTGGCTTCCTCCAAGGCTAAGGTGCTTCCATTGCACCTTCACCTGTCCAATGGTGCGGTTCCGGAGTGTGATCTCTCTCCGCCCGAGGATATAGTCCGGTTCCACCAGAAAATATTCTTCTGGCTCCACCTGTACATCATTCCAGTTAACAACATGAGTAGCATCATGAACAAATTTCTTTAATATGAAAATGTGAAAAACATTATGTACTCTTAAATTGGGTGGTAATGCTAATTGATAAGCTACTTGTCTAATCTTAGACAGAATTTCAAATGGACCACAGTAATGAGGTGCCAATTTTGCACAAATCCCTAGTCTCAAAGAGCTCTTTTTGGGCCTTACCTTGATGAACACATGTTCACCTACCTGAAACTCCTTTGGAGTTCTTTTTAAGTCTGCTTGACTTTTTTGCCGGTCCTGTGCTACTTTCATATTTCCCTGCACTTGCTTTACAATTTCTTCCATTTCTTTTAACATTTCTGGACCTAATACCAATCTATCCACTAGATTACTCCAAGAGATAGGAGTATTACATTTTCATCCATAAAAAAATTTCAAAAGGACTAAATCTGGCTGATGTCTGATAATTATTATTATAAGCAAATTCTACCAGATGTAAATAATCCTCCCATTTACCTGGTTGGTCTTTCACATACGTTCTTAATAGATCTTCCAGTACTTGGTTTACCCTCTCATTTTGTCCATCTGTTTGAGGATGGAAATAAGTACTAAAATTTAATGTAGTGTTTAACCCTTTAAACAAAGACTTCCAAAAGTTTCCTGTAAATTTAGGATCTCTATCTGAGATTATGACTTTTGGTACTCCATGCAATCGAAAAATCTGTTTTAGAAAAATATCAGCTATGTTTGTAGCTTTATAAGTAGTTTTAACAGGTATAAAGTGAGCTACTTTGCTTAACTCATCCACTACTACCATTATAGAATCATT
This sequence comes from Pseudotsuga menziesii, assembly GCA_001517045.1. NCBI lineage: Eukaryota > Viridiplantae > Streptophyta > Pinopsida > Pinales > Pinaceae > Pseudotsuga > Pseudotsuga menziesii. The sequence goes on from LPNX010439937.1 coordinate 457,998, forward strand.
CTGATTTTGATTTCTAGGAAGCCCAGTAATAAAATCTAGACTAATTATCTCCCATTTCTAGCTAGGAACAGGTAATGGCTGAAGCAATCCAACTGGGTGTTGATGTTCAGTTTTTACCTGTTGACATTCAAAACACCTAACAATATATTCTGCTACTTCAGTTTTCATATTTGGAAAAAAATACTCTTTTCTTAACATAGTTATAGTCTTTTATAACCTGGATGACCTGAGTATGAAGTTTTATGAATTTCATCCAGAATTAACAGCTTAAATTTAGGTACGTTAGGTACATACATTCTATCTTTATACAGTAAAAATTCCTTTTCATTTAAACCATAACATTTACTTAAGTTTTATGTTGAATTTTATTTAGTTTTAGCTTGCAAACTCTTCTAAATTTCATCTTGTTCTATTCCTTCTTTAAGTTGTTAATCCAAATTTGTAGCATAAGTGTTGATAGCTGCTGCAAAATTCAGCCTTGCATTCCTACTTAACGCATCAGCAACTTTATTTTCTTTACCTTGTATGTGCTAAATTTCAAAATGATATTCTCTTAAGAAAGATAACCACCTAGCTTGTCTGGAATTTAGATTAGGTTGATCTAACAGATACTTCAATCCTTTATTATCAGTCATTAAGACAAATTTTCTGCCAATTAGGTGATGTCGCCACATCTCTAAGGCGTGTATTACAGGTGCTAATTCCAGATCATATGTTGCATAATTCTTTTCATGAACTTTTAACTTTATAGACTCATAGGCAATAACATGCCCTTCTTGATTCAGAACACCGCCTAAGCCATCATTACAGACATCAGTGCACACTACAAATTCTTTATTAGGATCATCTATTCTTAAAATAGGTGCGCTGGTTAATAAAGTTTTTATCTTTTTAAATCCATATTTACATTTCTAATTCCAGTCGAACTTCTTTCCCTTCTTTTGCAAGGAAGTTATCGGATTTGCTATCCTCGAAAAACCTTCAATGAACGTCCGGTAGTAACCAGTAATTCCCATGAAAGATCGAACATCCGTCACATCCTTAGGAACCGGCCAATATTCGATTGCCCCTATATTTTCAGGATCTACAGAAATTCCTTCTTTGGTCACCACATGACCTAAATACTGAATCTTATCCTTGAAGAAATCACATTTACTAAACTTTGCAAAGAGTTGATGATCTCGCAACTCTTGCAAAACAATTTTTAGATGTTCTTTATGTTCTTCTTCAGTTTTTGAATAGATTAGAATGTTGTCGATAAATGCGACCAAAAACTTATCTAAATACTTATGCATAACGTTGTTCATTAAACACATGAAAATAGTTGGGGCATTGGTAATCATGAATGGCATTACGACGTATTCGTAATGACCATATCTAGTTCTGAAAGCTTTCTTAAAAATGTTTTCATCTTTAATCCTTACTTGATGATATCCAGACCTTAAATATTTTTTCGAAAACACCGTGGCTCCACGTAGTCGATCAAACAGATCATCTATGTGGGGCAACAGATATGTATTTTTGATGGTCATCTTATTTAATTGACGGTAATCTATGCAAAGTCGCATGGTTCCATCCTTCTTCTTAACGAAGATGACAGGTGCCCCCCAGGGAGACACACTTGGTCGAATATACTTTTTATCAATTAATTCTTTTAATTGAGATTTTAATTCATTAAGTTCGAGTATTTTCATTCTATAAGCGGCCTTTGAGCTGGGTACTGCACCCGCTACCAGCTCAATGGTGAAATCTAATTCCCTTTTCGGAGGTAATCCCGGAATTTCTTCGGGGAATACATCAACATATTCTCTTAAGATTGGTATGTCTTCCACCTTTAACTTATCTATTTTAATTAGACTCTCTTCATCAGTTATTGTTACTGCATAAGCTTTACATCCCTTTCTAACAGCTCTCTTAAGCTGTAGGGAAGAAATCTGCCTTATGGTGGTTTTTCTAGGGATTCCTTTAACACTTACTAGTTTTTCATCACCGTTTAAACATGTGAAAGTTTTATCATAACAGTTTAGAATTAATCTATGTGGTTCTAACCATTCCATACCAATCATCAAATCATAAGAACCAAGAGGCAAAACATTAAGCTTGACAACAGTTTCAAAATTATCCATAACTACTGCACATTCTTTTACAAAACAAGTTACCTTTATTTTAGCACCAATGGCTAACTGAACTAACCAAGAATTCTCAAATTTTTCAACAGATAACTTACATTTTTCTACTATTTGAGGTGCAATATAACTGAGACTAGCCCTTGGATCAATCGATATAGTTACAGGGGTCTGATTTATCATACCTTCTACTTCCACCATGGAAGTCTGATATTCAGCTTATCAATTCTCCAAGGCTACGTTGATTCTGGGCATGGTCCTCGCTAGTTCCCCAATGGTCATATCCTCCTGTATGGTATGAATGTTGCTAACAGCCTTCTTCCAATTTGGACAGACTGAAGCATAGTGTGGGCCATTACACTACCAACACTTGATAGGTTCTTTGCTCTCAAATTTCTTGGTAAAATTTCCATGATTATTTGCAAATTCCTTACCTTTAGAATTATTCTGGTTGTTGGGTGTATTGTTCTTATTTCCTTGGAAGTTCTTGTTATTAGGATAATTTCTGGCCTTATTGTTCTTAGAATTTCGATTAGGCACAAAATCCTTCTTCTTTTGTTCAAACCGATTATTATTTTTCTTAGCCTTCCAGTTAGCCAAGCTTGCTTTCTTCCGATTCTGCTCAAAACAGATGTTAGCTTTTCTCATAGCTTCTTCCAAGGTCTTTGGGTTATCATATTCAATCCTATCTTTAATATGATAAGGTAAACAGCTGAGGAATCGTTGTACCTTTGGTTTCTCATCTACAACGTATGGTACATACCTAAGTAGAATTAAGAACTTGCTGTTCAGATCTTTCATTGTCATTGATCCTAACTTCAGCTCATAAAATTCCTTTGCTCTTTCCTCATAATATTTCTCAGACAGAAATTTCTTTTTGAAATACCTCTTAAAGGTACTCCAGTTTACATTTTTCTCTTTTATTCCCTTAACTCTTTTCAAGTCCTGCCACCAAATGTCAACCTTTCCTGAGACGTTATAAATAGCCACTCTAGCCTTTAACTGGTTAGAATAGTTATATATTTGGAAGTACTTCTTCATCCCAGATAACCAGGATTCAGCTTCCTCCCCCTTCTCAGTCTCTCTTTTAAAGGTTGGTGGTTTTATCTTTTTGAATTCCCCGGAAATCTCCTCATAAGGTTTGTATTTCCTCTTTTTAGTGTACTGATTATCATCACTACTGTCACTAGTAGAATGGTAATTTCGTTGTTCACCAATTACTTCAGAAGATGAACTACTTTCAGTTTTAGTATGTTTCATATTTTTAGATTTACGTTGATGACTTGTGTCTTCTGATTCTGTTCTTCTACCCCTACCCTTAGTTTAAAACATTTTAGTTAGGATCTAATTCAACTCTTCTTGAGCCCTCAAAATCCTTTCATTTTCTCGCTTTATAGACTCCATTTCAGTTTTTAGGTCTTTTACAGTTTGTAACAATTTGGAGGAATTGGTAGTTAAATCCTCTAGTATAGGATCTCTTGGTAGATTTCCTATTTCAGTAACTGGAGATTCCTCCTCTGCATACTCTTCCATCCTTTCCATACCTGTCTGTTAAACTTCAGAAAACAATTCTATGTTGAATAACATTTAAAATAAAAATACGTCAGCATAATAATTCAGTTTTATTGTTTCCTAAAAGCTAGTTGGGCTTCATCAAGGCCTAGTGTTTGAACCTTGTGCTCTGATACCACATGTCAAAACCCCAAATTTTCACAAAAATTTAAAATTTTGAAAAACATAAAATGTTGAGACTACGGTTTACTAATAGCTAACAGTTATATATAAAAGAAACAGTTTCCAGGTTAGTTTATACATAATCTTGATTATAGAATTCTACTTTTTGATACAAGGTTAGGTTTAACTTGTTCAATAATTCTTCTTTCAGTTTGTTGATGAGTTTTTATTTACGACAAGTAGGTGGAACTATTTTTGGATTCTGGGCCTTACTTAGCGTTTAAGCTAACACATAAATCTTACTTGTTCTTACAGTTTTTACATGTATGAATGATCGAGTAACGTCTTTATTTTCATAAAGCATCCAGCAATATTTCTATTTGCAAAATACTAAGCTTAGTAAATAAGCTGTTATATATCAAGCTACTTCTGTGAGGTAAAACAAGTAGTTTTCTTTCTTTCAATTATTCTTGTAAATGAAGTACATGTAAATGAGTTTCTTTCTTAAATGTAAGTAGCAACAGTAAATACTTCCCTTGGTTCACAACTTGTGATCTTTGTTGTAAGTTACTTCTACCTTAGAGTGCATAACCTGTAATGCTATAATAATTGTCTAACAGTATTATACATTATCAACTTATAGTATTAGTATAACCAACTGCTTGGTATTTATCTTCTGAAATGAAGATTATTGTTTGTAAAGTTCTAAACATTACAGTGAAACATGTAGTTCTAAGGACTTAGATTCTAGTGGGATTATTCCCATTCAATTTCTTATTTTTCTATAATACTTCTCTTGCATTAAGTTACTACCTGAAACAGTTTATTGAAGTGGATGTTTTCAAGAAAGATCGACTTCCCACACCGTGCTAAGCATATGAAAATCCTAAATCCATTTTACTAATCAAAGGCATAGTGAAAAATATTAGTACACACTATGTTTGAGAAATATAACCAAAAGATATTAAATCTCGTTGACCTGAGCTATGTAAAAGGATTTATAGAAGTGTTTTCTTATTACACTTAGCCAACTCATAATTTTGCCACCAACAGTTTTATTGGTTTCTATGAAACTCTAAAACATGCATAACCTATCTTGTTTATTAGACATACAAGTTTAGAATCAAATCAAAGTTATAAACCAGTAACAATAATAGAGTTCATGATTCTACTACTACTATGCTGTGCAAATTTATAATGTCACAACATAACTGTTGATAGCAACAAGATTAGCCAGGCATAGACTATAAGGATTACTATATAATGAATATTATAGTTTGCTAGGTGGTTAAAAAGCCTTTTACTTGGTATCTCCCAAAGTATCATATGATTTCTACATAAACAAAGTTACGATAAGCACGAGGCTTACCAATATTCATAAATGTAATATCGATGCTATGATGAAATGGATATATGGTTAACGATAATCTAAAGCTTTCACACATGAATTACTTTGAGCAACCTAAGGTTAATAATGTTGCATCGATTTCTAGGTCAATGTATAGATTAATATGGATAAACATGGTAATTATAAAGTTCACGTTATAACTTTGATATTGTAAAATAATGAGGCATTAGAACCACTCCATCGACTGGTTTAAGGGTAAGGTTTTGTATTATAAAACATAGGTATACAATCATCATAGTTCCGAACTACATGATGACCATATCTTAAACTTGTCAACTATCCGAGAGTTCATGGTTCTATGCCCAAGCTACAACATGATGATATATATATAAGATCGTGGAACTTTATAAACATTTGAATGAATATAAAACTTGCATGAATGTTCACAGATTATAATATAAATCATTGTAAATCATTGCATGCAGGTGACTATTGCAATGACCCACTGCATGGTTAAAATTTAAGTGACCACGTGGTTTCTTCTCAGACAAGTGTTGAAAGTATAAAAGTCGTTGTAACCCAATTCTTTTTTATTCACCTCTGTGGTTCTCGATCCTTCGGGCCGCTCTACAACTGTTTCCATGGCCGCCATGTTGCTCTACTATTTAGAAGATGAGCTCCGAGTCTAGGTTTAAATTCTTTCAGTTTCCCTTCTTTGTTCTCAGACTCTTGTTGTGCACTGTGAGTTTTACCTTTGCATGATTTTGTAGAGATCTGTGACTTAAGGCTTACGGCCTAACCTGTGAGTGGCTTCTGGCTCGTTCCTCCGTGGCCTACTTGTAGGGATAGTTTAAAAAGTTTCTTGCTGTTGTTACAGCTTTGACCTCGTCGTAGGATTTCGAGAGTGTTGTTCTCATGCTTTGCATTGTGGTGACAGTTCTAGCTTCATTGTCTAGTCCTTGCTTGGCCATTGCTCAAACTTCTTCTTGCTGTTGCTAGCAATGGCATGTGCATGCGTCTATATCGTCTCTGTCACAGGGAGTATGAAGGTTTGTCTCTTTGTCTCGCTGGTGGCAGTGCTACTGTTTCTCGGTGGCTACATAACTTTCACTTCCAGGTACGAAATTGCTTTTAAAAAGTTTTAAGACTTAAACCTTAATTCAGTATACAGTATGAAGCACATTTTAATTATCGTGGTTTCTCCAATGTTGCAGGTAACAGTTCGCACCTCTCTTAGCAGCTAGAACATTCGAGTAAAGGCCGGCACTCTGGCTACGGGTAAGCCTTGGTTTACCAATGGCCTTCCATGCTTGTTCAGTCCTTAAGGAACAGTTTTTTATTGGAAAGTTACGACCTTCTAGTTACCCTTCATGGGTTAATGTTCTTCGGTCTACTTGTTTAGTTTTTTTGTTAAACCCTTGCTTCTAGCAGGGTACTCCGAATCAAGCCATGACTTGTAAATGTTTTTTTACTTGTTTTTTTATACTGTTATGTTAATAGATCTTGTGGCCTATCAAGCCATACTGTGTTTAGTTCTAAAGCATAGAGATTATCTCTTTTGAGCTCGAACTCAGTTAATTTTTATGCTCTTAATGTAATTTTGTAAACTAGGGTTTTTACCCTTAACCGACAGTGTAATAGAAATATTTTACTGTTTAAATTTTTCTTGCATTAATGGTATTATTATAATTAATCTGTTATTCCATCCTATTATAATTATTTATTTACAAGCTCGGATATTCGAGCAAGGGTTTTTCCTGTAGGTGACATGTGTATAAAATAATTTCTTTATTTTATTCTTTAAGTTTTAGTTCAATAATAATTTTTAATTTAATTATTGTTTCAGGTATATAGTGTTATATTGCCAATGTTATCTTTCACTGTCCTTAAAGGACTGTAATAATATGCAATAGTTTTATTGTTCAAAATAATAAATAATTCAGAACCTTGGATTATTGTTTAACTGATTATTATTTACAATGTTAATGCTATGAGGGTTTCGACCCTGTACTTTCTTTTATAATTAACTTTTGTTTATATTATTTAAAGGTTTTAATTATTTTATAAATAACATTATCCAATGTCAATGTTATTTACCGTCGTATTCTAATTGTTTTACTGAATAAAAATATAGTTAGGTTTATTATTATTCTGTATTGCCATGTTCTACATTGTTGTACTAAATTTATTTATAGAAAATAACTATACTAGTATTACCGTACTTGAAATATGAACATTTGTAGATATAGTTAGATAATGTGAACAATAAAATAAACTATGTAAAACAACTTTATTCTTTCTTCGTAGAAATAAATGAGTGCTTTATATAAGTTAATTATTTTGCCTCTGTTACAGGTTAATAGTATAATTTTAAAGAATAAAGTACTGCGTAAAAGTAATGACTTATTTATTTGAATAACTTGATAATATAATAACCAGCTATCTGTAAAGCATTTGGCTATTTCTTTTTCTAACATTTTTACAACAACAATCTAGCTAACAATAAACTTACTAACAGGATATTGTTCTTCTCTGATAACAACTACATACAGAAATAAATTATTCCAATATTCTGAAATACATAATAACTCTATTCATTCTAGATTTCTATCATATCCTTCATATATTTTAAAAATATACTTCCTGTGCTAGAGTACGGTCTAGTCCATTCCAGACGTGGAAAAACATAGGTTGGGATTATTTTTCATCAATTACATATTCAATATTTCAAATAACTAAAGGATTACAATCTCTATCAGTTCACTACTAAACATTTAATAATTCATTAATCATTCAGTCTCAGATATAAAATTTTAACATAGTAAAATAAAAGACTGTAGAACCTATTTAAGATGGACAACAACAGCATTGGGAGGTCGTTCCTCCCTACCAACTTTTGCAGAGCACTCAAACAGCATCTTCTCAGGACCCCTGAGCCTGTTCCTGGTCTCCTTTGCTGAGAACTGGTGGAGCAAGCAACAAAATACTAGTCCAATGACTCAGTAATCACTCTGCACTCAGCAGTAAGATCCTTCAGCTGAAAAGCTGCACTAGATCACTTTCTACAGTTTACCCCTCAAACACCTTCCACAAAATTCCCTTCCTAATGAAATCCTCTGAAGTACATTCACCTGAATGAACACTTCCTTGGAATGAGCAGCCTCTGCTCTCTTCAATGGGCATTTTTTTTAAGATTGCCTAGGTCTTTTTGGGTCAGTTGTCATTAATTGAGCCACCTACTCTGATCCCACTTTCTTGGGGGATCATGACCCCAAATGTAGGGAGGTTTCCACCTGCAACATTGGAAGTGTTTGAGGATGCTGCCACTTGTTTATTTGCTCTCCACCCAGTATCCTCCACCAACTTGACCAGTAAACACTCTTTTAACAGCTTTCCCAAGCTGTTGTCTCCACTTTTATTTATTTATAATTAAAATATTCAGAATTACATTCAACATCCTTGACTCTACTGAGTCATCAATTACAACTTAGCATAAAATTTAACATATTGTCTTGAAATAAAATCAAATATGATAATATTATTTTTGCAAAATTGGGGCATGTGACAGATTGTTTCAAGAACATCTTTACAGTATTTTTTTAAAACTTGATGGGAAATAAACTGAGAAAGAAATTGAGCTTCTAAAGGGAATCAATCTCTACTAATTCAAAAGTTTAAACTTGTCATACAATGACATTGAAAACCCTTAAGTTTTTGTTAAAGGAACTGATTAAATTCAAAGTAGTCGTACCTTTTCCTTAGGTAACTCTCAAGATGGGATTTTTCAAAGGGGACTTTTTGGAAATCGAAACACTTTGGGACAAGTTCTCATATATTATACACCATCTAATATTCACAGTGGAGTGGAATTTGTTAGATGGGATCCTTGAACATCCTTATTTTCTCTGTTTAAACTGATTTTGTTAGATATTTGGGGAGTTCTCATCCATGAATTTTTTGAATATGAAAATGAATTGTGGATTAGAAAAGGTGTAGGATTAAACCTTTTACAAATTTTGCATGTGCCCTACTTTTGTAATCTAATCCACATAAGAATCAAGGGTGAATCCACATGAGATTCATTGGAGAAAAGTTATGTTATTAGAGCTTAAGCCCAATTCAACATACCAATACAAAATGAATCAAGGATACTAACGGATAGTGCAGGGTGTAAATATTAGGCATAAGAAAAAAGCTTCCAAAAGCGTAAGGTGAAGAGGGTGAACATAGTATGACCTATACTTTGACATGGTAATAAATTCATGAAACTTGACATGTCATGCCATCATTTTGACATGCGGTGCAAGTAGGACAATGACACATGTGAGCATCCACCATATGACTAACTACTAAAAAATATTTCGATTTTCGTTTCTTTCTAGGATGTTTATCCTACAAAACAAGATACTCTATTGATAAATATAAATCGATTACCAACAAATTATGTGGTAATCCCTTAAAATTACATGGAAATGCTCTAGGAAAATATGCAATGGGTTTGGAATTTTAATATATCCTTGTGGGTCGTGCTATGTGTGCCATAAATTCAATCCCTTCCTATGAATCTCTATGTTCCTACCTTGAGGTGCTGAATAAAACCTGTGGAACTAAAACCATGATGAATAATGATAAAATAATACTCTACACCATTAGTCTAAATCCCTTTGGGGTCATGTAATAGGTCTAATTTAATCTATTGTAATCCAATAAAAACTGGTTTATTCTATGCAGGTATTGTGTTACTTTTACATGGAAATGCTTCACTTTAATAGGCTATGAGATCTATTATTTATGTGTATAGCATGTGCCAGGTTGTCTAAATTTAAGAAGGAAAGCTTTGAACAAGTTGACAGGGTTATTTAGGTTTCTCTTTGTAAAGAGGAAGTGGGAAGGAATACATTTTCTTTAACACTTTATCATCTTGTCTATTTGGAATTATGTTTCATAGTTTTATAAACATGGACATTCCTTATCTTCCCATTGGAAAAAAATGTTTAGGAAATTGTTTTAAAAAAGTTAAAGGATGTTGAAAAAGCTTACATATTCAAATTCCATGCAGGGAAATGTTTGTTCTTGAACCTTAGTATAGAATTTACATCCAAGTGATTGGTGAACACATAAAGAGTGTGGAGACTACTCGAATAGATTTAGGGGTGACACTTAGCAATGTTGCATATAAACGCAATGTGAGGTCGTTACTGAGGTTATCTTGCAACTCTATCTTTGGATCTGCAACTGGCTTCACATACATGCTGGTGCAACATATTCCTTATACAAATGATGTTGATGCTAAGAAGATAGAGCATATATACACAGGTCCCCAAGACACACCGCTTTTCCAAGCTATGAAATACTATGACCCTGAAGGCCCCCTCCTTATGGTAAATGTAACTAAATTATATCCAAAATCTTATTGTTGTGTTTTTTATTCATTGTATGGGTACTTGGAGAAGGATATTATCCTGATGATGAGGAGTACATGGCAGTTAAAGAAGTAACTAAGTTTTGGGTTTACCAAGCTTGATATCGAATTGACTTTAGGCATGTCTGTAGGGAGCACAATATGAGTGTAGACCGTTTATCCAAGGAAGCATTGAATATGAAGGCTGGCCTCGTCTCCTTCTCATAACTTTTAGAAGAAGAAATCATTGAGGAAGTCATGATACAAATATTTTGAGAGATTTTTTATTTATGTGGCATAGTATTTTTTGGTTCTTTCAACTATGGGATACATTAGCATCTTTCTTGTTTTATCTCGGGATATAGATTTTGTTTTCATCCCCCAGGGGTGTGTTTTCTCCACCCTCGATGCCTCCTTGGATAAATTGTCTGGGATCATTATGTTCTCCCTGTGGTATTGCTACTTCGGTCATCTTGGTATTGTGGGTTCTATCCCTCCCCTTGGGAAATTTTTTTATACTTATCTCCACTCACGTCCAGAATGACTTATTATCAGGACTTATATGTACAAGTTACCTTTGATTCACTATTGAATATCAAGGAACGCCTCTTTTTCTTCTGAAAAAAGATACAAAATCTTAGAAAATGATTTTATTATATATATTGAGATCCATAAACTAGGTCTTTAATATTTTTGGTGAGGAAACAAAATAAATTTAAAAAGTTACACCTACAAATTTTGTCAAAAATGTAGTTTGTATTTTGAGATAAATTGGCTGAAGCAATAGCTATGGAACCACATGATATCTATCTCTTGTTAGAGGACTATTTGCTAAACTGTTATACTAGGGAATTATTGATATTATTGAATATAATGATATCATTATTATGTCATTCTTATAATTCTATCCAAGTTTTTGTTGGTATTTTTCTCTTATTTGCCAAGTTTTTTTCGGCCATGGTACAGGTAGAACCAAATAGGTATTTGTCAGGCCTGTCATCCTCGAGCGAGGGGATTTTAGGAAGTCTAGAGAAAAGTGAGACATCTATTAGGTATACAAGGGCTAGATCAACTAGATGTCAGAATATGAGAAGAAAATTCAATAAACGCATGGAATTTTTTCTCGTAGGAGGGGGGTCATGTTCCTATGATGATGAGACAATAGGAGACATCGAGGTTCCCTTAGTATTTAATGAGTATTTTGGATTTGTTAGGTAATTTTTAGTATGTTTTTGATGCAGGGTTCTGTTAGGGGAACCTCCCTCACAATAGATGTTACTACACCTGCCTCGAGGTGACAGGTATACATCGATGCCATTGTAAAATTTTAATATGTTCAAACAGTTCTGTTGTTATGTTTTTTTAATAGTATATTCGTTTGGTTTATATAATCTTATCTATATTTCATGCATAGTGTTGATCAAGGAAGCCACCCAGCTATTGATCAAACGACTGCAGCCTCGAAGAAACAGGTAAAAAACAATGTAATTATACAATTTAAATACTTCAAAATTGTACACATATATAACATGTATCATAATGTTTATTTTGTTCTGTATTTTTTGTTTTTAAGATTGCATTCATTATTATAATGTTGTCTACTTTTATTGTAGGTGGATGATCGGGGCAAGTCCCCATCTATTGATCAGACCACACCGTCGTCTAGGCATCATGTAAACCTATATGTAATTCTAGGAATCTATCATGAAAGATATTTTTTGTTAATATAGTTTTTTGCTCAGACTATTACTTCAACAACTAAGCAATGTTTTATATATTTTTGTTGCAAACAAATGATTCGGTTTATGAAACAACAACACAGCAGACCATAGATTTTGATGTCAACAAGTTGTTGAATGATGTTGAAATTGGTTCTTCTGTAAACCCAATGAAGCTGCTACAGAAGACCTTGAAAACAATTCATGCGGATATGCTTCATCTGTTATTCATAATTCCGTAGACAAACGAGATCAAAGAAAAGGTTCAATTGTTGATTCAAAGATCTCGGGCCTTGAAATTAAGTTGCGGAATCATAATATGAATTCATTTTGAATTTTATAATTTATAATTTTATATGATATTGAACTTATAATTGAATGGATTGTATTTATAGGATTTTCTGCAACCACACACTAGTGGTGAAGGCAGTGTTGGGCCCAGTGAGAAAACCACTCCACGTACACCACATACTTCACCCGTGTTTTCAACTGAACAGTCAGAAACATGTTCTGCGACACCCCTAAGGCCAGTCGAGGGTGCAGCTGCTACTGACCAACACACACCAGATCGTGCAGAAGAAGGGGTGGAGGCAGAGTCTTATACTAATGCTGATGCTGAAGCAGCATTTCCTGGATCTTCCCGTGTCACAAGCATGGGCTCAATAGTGACAACATTTTTTGTGAACGAGGAACTTGTTCCAATAAAGATAGAGAATATTCCAGGTAATTATAGATTGTTTTATTTAGTTTTTATAAATTGATTGTAATATATCAATAAAAAAAAATTCTAAACTAATGATGGCATGATTGTTTTGTAGAAAATGATGTATTATATAAAAATATAAATGATTTAAACTTGGATATCTTCGGGCTCACCATCCGCATAAGGTGGGATAGACAGACAAAATATTTAAAGGATGAGCTAACTAATTGGTTGGTTGGCCTATTTGGCAAATATACCTTCGATACAGTGAAGGTCCTAAAGAAGGCGAGACAACATATGAAGATTGTCCGAGCCCAATATAGGGTTCACCTAGAAAAGAACCCTAAGTATGAGTGCCCTCCGATGATTCCATCAAGGGAGTGAAAATCCCTAGTGGAAGATGGAAAAGAGAGGGCTCTGAGAAAAAAAGGAAAGGTACCCCCAGGAACAGGGAGGTATGCAATAAATTCCACAATGTAATGGTAAGTCGTATTATTATTAATTTTTATATCGAATTTGGAACATCTAATGCAATTCAACACTTGATTAGGCTGTCAGACACATCAAAGGCCACAAATGCAAGACTGAATAAAATTGGTCAACACAGGCTTTGGCCTGGTGGTTTTTTAAATTTGGCGACACAATTTGTAAGTATCAAAAACCCGATACTACATCCAGATAATAAATAGAAAATTACTTTCATTTTAATCCAGTGCAAAATGTAAAATTAATGACGTTATGAAAATATGAAGGCCAACCGATTCAAAGAAGTTCTGACTCGGGAAGACTTGAAGCTTGGCTTCCAATACGGATTTGAAGCTGTTGTTGAACGCCAAAAAATCTTGTTTGGGCATACACGGTCTTTTGGTGATCCATCTGGTGCACAGGTATATAAAAACTATATAGTTTAATGAAAATTTATTAATTCTCATGCAATCTATTCGTTATAAACAATTAACATAGAAAATTTATTCTGTTTTGAGCAGGAAAGCAATGATCCCGTTAATGTCGATGATGTACACTAACTAGTCGAAGATCATGATTTGATTCCTGGTAATGAATTTATTAATATGTTATTTATTTGTATAGATAATTGCAGATGTTGAACATTAATTGTACTTCTCCATATTTCAACTGCAAAGCATGTAGATGGTCACACTATACAGGTTGAGCATGGACAGAATAATGAAAAACATGGCGTTCCCACACCAGGTAAAAAAACACCTTTGTGATGTTTTTTTAAATGAATAACTTGTAATTATAAAAACAAAAATAAATTAATGCAACATTTTCACATTATTGTAGCAATTTCGAGCTCCTTGCCGCAAGATCAACGTGGTGAGAAATCTACTGGGGAGACCGGACAACAAATTCTGGAAGATGCACTTCTTTCTCATTTTGTAAAGAGAATAAAATTAAAAAAGAAGTGGCTAAAGAAATTTTTGAGTAATTCTTTTTTATAATACAATGTTGTCCATGGTTTTTTCCGCTATTTAATGAATGAATGCTTTAATGAATGGTTTACTGAATGGTTTTATCGGCTATTGACTAAATGAATGGTTTAATGAATGATTTAATAAATGGTTTAATGATTTTTTTCATCTATTGAATGAATGAATGGTTTAATGAAAGATTTTTTCAGCTATTGAATGAATGAATTTGCACTAAATTTTTATTTGCAAGTAGATGCATTGGGTTTGGGGAATTGAGAGTGATGTGAGGGGGGGAGGGGCCATAATAGCTTCCACCTTCACGTGGTTGGCCTTGTTTATTAGAGAATATTAAATTATTCTCAAAACAGAGAGGAGCTCAATGAATGGTAAGGAATTATACATTAATAACAGTTATTTCTATAATTGTAGTGTTTAAATTTTACTATTTCTATTTGACTCATCCATTGGAACCTGTTACAGATATCCTTAGGAAACATTTTCATATTTCAGAGGCAAAAATTGGTGTTTTGATGTGATCGATGGCCTTTTATACATAGTGTTGTGGTTCTCCATGTTTCCTCAGGTGTTCGCTTATTACCAATTATTTTACTTGAATATTATTGTAATTTACATTGTTAAATTAAAAATGTTCATCAACCGTAAAATGTTCATTATTATTATTGTTTTGATTCATTGATACAAACTACTCAAACTGTATTTTTTTTGCTTCATTTTGTTATTTTCATAAACATGCAAATATTTATTTGATGTGTCCTAACATGAAATTATTGCAATAGGAAAAAATTTGTAGTATGTTGAAAGATGTTTTGAAAGGTAAAGCAAAAGAATATTGTGCCAAGCTCCACAAATCAAGGTAAGTTGTACCAAAAAAATATAATTAGTATCTCCAACATAGTTGTGTTGCATGTACATTTTGCAAAAATACTCAAGGAAAATCTGATTGATCTTTCCTTCCTCACATTTTATTCATCAATCAAAACTCGAAAAATCCAGTTGCTAAGTTCACTAGGATATAGGCCCCATTCATTTGTGATTATCTCATTTTCCTTGTCCATTCATTAATAGACCCAATCACATAGAAACATTGAAAACAAAGAATCTTTTCACCTTAGACAAGATTTGAAATATAGTAAAGGGACCTCATGCATTAACTTTACCCTTGAAAAAACCTAGAACTTGCCACGAAAGGAGGTGCACACCACTTGATTAACCCATTACACAAAAAGAAAGAGAAAAAGTATCTTATTTGATCCCATGATCTTGATTACAAATGAGGAGGATTTTCCTTTTTTATACTTGAAAAGGCCAACTTAACCCTCCTTTAAGTCGACCTACCTAGTTGGATTCTGATACCTAGTTGCAACCAAATAATTTGTCCAACATGGACATTATCCCTAATCATATGATATTTTGTAAAACATGCTCCGTGCTTGGAAGGGGGTAATTGTCATTGGGAGACACAAGGTTAATATTTTTGAAGTCAATACAAATGTGAATATATCCATTCTTATTTCTAACAGGAACAACATTAGCAATATAGTTTGAATACCTAATAGGGACGATGAAGTGGGAATCCATGAGATTTTGTAACTCTCTTTATATCACCATAGCTACAATAGGGTTCATGTGTCTTTAATGATTCTATTTGAATGGTCTTTCATCCTTGTTTAGTGGACTTGTATGATTTATCAACTTAGTATCATAGGTATTTAAATCATCATAAGACCACACAAATACATCCTTGTACTCCCTTACCAAGGCTTTCAATTTCCTTTTCTCTTATGTACACCCCTTACCAACTTTGATGATCCTATTAGTCTCTTCAAAGCCAATATTTATCTCTAGTACTTGTTTATCCAAATAATTTTTTTAGTACCTTTAATTTTTTTAGATTTATAAAAAAACTACCAGCATCCATTATTATATGAGACAAAGATCCAAAACACTACCTCAACCATATGTTGTGTGTGAGGAATAACCATGCATGATGAAAGAAAGTCGCAGACGAAGCCATAGAGTATGTCATTTGGTTTTAGGCCCTCAAAATTGCATTGATGGAAAATGATTCAAATCATTCAATGCCATCCCAAACTTCATCCCTATATGTCTTGATCCTTAAGCTCTTTGCCTCAAAGAGTTCTATTACCTAATTTTCTATCAGCTTAGAATCAAGAACCACTTTCAATAGTTTTATTCCCATTTTTCATCCCTACTCAAGACCTATAAATAAAGCCTCGTATTCGGACATATTGATAGTACAATCAAATTCCAAACAAAAAGGAAAAGGAAAGTGAAAACTACCCTTGCAGTTGCTCAAGATCTATACCTTTCACCTTCATAGTCATAACAATAATTGATGCTACTGAGTCTAACATGCAATTTTTAAGTAACAGATCACTAATAAGCAATGAAATGTAAAAAGAGAGGGTCCAAAAACTTTTTTCATACCAAGACATACCAGGGGGTGATCATTTGATGGACTCATGGAATCACCCAAACTCAAAAACTTGTTGATGGAATCCTTTTGACTAGGAAAACAAATTAATTTTGTTAGTAGCATTGAAATATTTATCTTTGATATCTCACTTACCACACATAATTGTGATTGAGCATGAGTAAAGAATCCTACTTTTATGGGGCAACCAATTGTTGAGTGTCCTTTTAGGTATGAGTTGGTTATTTGGTTAGCTAGTAGATGCTTTGCTTCTCTTTACATAATCTTTTGTGACTTTTGTCACTATGGTTGTTTCTTTTGAGTTCACTTTATTCACCAAAGATGGTATCATTTAGATTCCATGGGAATACACACTAGTGGGCACTTTAATTTTTTCATGCATTGAATTAACAAAAATTTAAAGGTAAAAAAGCTTGCTTGGATTCCCTCTTATTGGCTTGACATCTAGTATACAAAATCTTCAAAGGAAAAAAATTTCAAGGAATCATCTTGTTGTTCATAAATGTATTCCAACTAATTTGTGGGAAACATGTATGTTGTTTGGATAAACACCAAAACAACATACATGTTGTTTCTTGGGTAGTTCTTTTGCATGCATTAAATTAACCCAAATCTAAACGAAATATATTTTGCTTGGTTTCCCTCTTGTTGGCTTAAAACATGGTATACATGCAAGAAACTCCATCCTTGACTGTCCTACAACAAGAAACCAAATGAATCAAAACTTGAACTACTAACACAAGTTGGTAGCTAGTGAATTGTCAAGTGTGAGGGTGGATCCTACACAAAAATATGTTAAAGTTGCTGTCTAATAGGAATACTTTCCCATGGCATATCTATGGAAGTGGTATGAGAACAATATGAGCATCTCTCCAATGCATGTAAGATTGTAGATACCTATTGCTGATTGGGCACCCAAGTTAGTTGAATGATTAATGGGTTCTTCATTGAGATGTATTGCAATGAAAATTCATATGGGGGAAAGTAAGAGTTTGTCAAGAACATGATGATAGAGCAAGATATTGTATTTTGAAGGTTTATTGGATTTTAAAAAAGCTAAATCAAAATAAAATAGCTTTTTCTTCTTGCATAAATTTTAACTCTTGGTTTTAATGACCTTTTCTTTAGAATAATTAAGGTTCTATCTATAGTTGGACTGACGTGTATTGACCTGGATCACACCTGGATACTGTTAGAACAAAACATTGTTATACTTTTAAGATCAACGGAATAAGTTTTTTGTGTCATCCATGTCCTGTATGTGTTAGCGACATACGCTTTGGGATACCTTATAGCCTATTATGTATCTCAAGTGAGAATCAGTAGTTTTATCCTCCCCAACGTTCTGACCAATAACTAGTCAATGGGAATTTTTTAAGTATTCTATCCTTGTGCATAAAGGGGAGAAGACCAATTTTGGATTTTTCTATGGATTGCATTGGCATCTTTAATAATGCATCAAACTCTAAGAAGCAATGAGGCAAACATTATTTGCTATAGAGAGTGTAAACAATCTTACAGTTGATTTCTTGGCTAGTATAAAATGGTTTCAGTGTGTGGATATAGCTTGTCCATGTGTTTAAATTCCTTCTAAGTCCTTTTGGTTTCAATATATTCCCTACAAATATTCATAACTAATTCATTTTCAATATAGGAAAGCAATCCAAAGTCATCCTAACAAGGTCTCTTATAAATTTTGATTTTAACTCTAAAATTTGGTTGTATCTGTATTCTTTTATTAATACAAAATTTCAACATAGCAATAGATAGACCTGTCTTTTCACAACTTCAGAATATTCATCTCCTTAATGAGACATGATGTTGGACATATCATCAAATACTCTATCATGCTTTTCATGCAAGTGTTGTTGTTGGTACAATAACTACTCTCCCTAAGAGGCATTTCCTTTTGTAAACAGTAAGATAGGAGAAACATGATGACAATGGTAATCTAATTTTTTAATTTTGGCATAAGGAACAACAAACCAATACAAGGGTGTATTTGATTTTGTTTAGAATATCATGCAAGAAGAAGGATCCTCTGCTTTGACAAAGGTTAGTTTTCTTCTCAATGTTGGCCCACTTTTGCTACTTAAAACCCTTTCTCCACATACGTGTCTTTTTCAACTTTTTCATTTATTTTTATTTTGATGGTAAATTTATGCTTGTGGACATGTAAACGAATCCTTGTATGTTTTTTTTACTCTGTTAACTATGGCTGTAGGGTTACCTTAATCTGTTTTTTTACTCTGTTAATTATGGGTGTAGGGTTACCTTAATCTGTTGCAAGTATTTCTTTTAATATTTTATATAAACACATTTATTTTATCTATTTGCATTAGCCTGCAATAATTTTTACTGCATTACACTAGATCCTATTTTCATTAGCTTGTAATAATTTTAATTGTTTCTAGATTTGACCAAATCAAATCCCAAATGTATGATAATTTGAATTTAGAGACATGCAAATTTTGAGCTTGGATTCTAATACATTCAAATCCTTTTTATTTTGGATTTGAAAAACTTTCCATTTATTTTTTTTATAAATTTAAATGGGGTCGTCGGATATCCATCCAAACCGACTACTATGCTACAGTACCGATGCATTAGTCATCGAATATCTGACTGCAGAGAACGAAGTCTCGTCATATTTATGACTCACTCCACAATGAAATATGATGACCCTGCTAAACTTTTGATGCCTCCAGTCTGTCGATGATCCGACAGATATTAAGGGCTTCGTCAGATTTCATTGTTGAGTGAATCATCGCACATTCAAAACCTATGAAGGAGTTGTCATGGATAGTCCAACAGGTATGGAGTTCCATTGTCTATCGATGTTTCGACAAGAGTGTGTTGGAGATCCAACGAGTCTATTTCTTTGTCGTAATTGGTGTGAAATTCCACCGACATTTTAAAAGCAAGAAAATTGTCGAATTGCCAACATCAATATGTCGAAAATCAGACATTTAGGTCGTCAGAATTTGTGGTCAAAATCACTTGAGTCAATTTAATTGTTATTAAATAAAAAAATTCCAATGTTGCATAACATAAAACACTTTTTCACATATGAACTCAGTCATAATCCCATCCAAAGAATTTGACCAGCTGTCCATTGTGGCCTTCTACCATCGGACTTGGAATACAACCAGGTATAGGCTACTAACAGAGGATAAAGGAAATGAGTTTTCCTAACTAGCGAGCTCAAACATAATGCTACATGCACCTTAGGGTCTCAACCTTAAATTTTGTATTACTCATAATTAACTAACATGATAGAGCTACTCTATCTTACATTCAAGCAGATCTACTCTACATTCAAGGTACTATTTAGTACTATCATCTAACCAAATTAGCAAAACTAAGCTGAATACATCACTTTAAAATTCATATTCAACCAAAGGTTTATAATCCTAATTGAGTATGATAATATGAAAATAATTCTTTATTAATATCATTTAAAGATTATGCAGCTCATGGATATACAACTTATGAATTTTCCAACACTTATTGGACCTGATGCACAACTATGACGCTACTATGAAATAGAGTATATGAGTTAAATTCATGAGTATTTATGCTACTGAATCACTCACTTCATACATTAATTTTAAAAATTCATAACTATGCAACCAATCAATCACTATATCTACACATTCATGCACTTTGATCACAATTGATTGGAATAAACACCCATGTTCATCCATCTCATGTTTTCCTGGCTACAAAATGGCTTCATGGAAAAAAAACATAAACAAGCTTAACATACTCATGCATCAATATGTACTAGATAATGACATGCATACCAATTGGATACCCAACATACAAACATACAATAATCAATAACAATCACTTGTCATTTCACCAACCCTTCTACCAAGTGGAGATAGTGGTACAAGAAATAGAAATCATGCACAAAAGAACTAGGGATAGGTTAACATGTCCACAATAGACAAATTAGTCGTCCTTCTTATAAGATTAATACAATTAATTAAGTTTTTAGAGCAACCCCATGGTTATGCAATCCATGCATACCACATCGATCAAGGTTATTCAATTGTAATGACAGGTAAATATAAGAGAAATGCATGCTACTCAGCATGACAATGGATTGGTGTACATACCAATATGTAACGCACCCTTATAGATATGCAACCTATGCATGCTACCAAGTTCAACCAGATTCATTCCAGACAATATATTTTCTCTTCCCTGGTTTCCTTCTAACAACATAACAGGAAGACACATCTCTGCTTTATAGTGTTCAATAATTCCATCAAGGTCAGTGAATACACCATGGACCATATTGCCAATAAATAACTATGGTTTTGGAAGTAATAGAAAAACATCCAACATAATATACGTGTCTGATTAAAGCATATCTTTGCAAGAACAACCAAGACAATTTACAAACTGATGATTAAACACAAAGAAAATATTGGTACTAATATTTTTAATCAAGGAATAATAAATCCCTTTCCATGAACAACCCAAGTCCATAGTCTACCAGATACTTGTGTAGTAATCAAGTCTCTTACAATCTATGTTTTAAAGGATCGATTTTTATACAATCATACATGGCACCACATCAAGCAACATATTTTATTACTTTGAGAAATCATCTAGCCAATTATAAATAACTCCAGATCTTTACACTCTTGAGGATACCAATCAATCTTATTCTTGCTATTAAAAATTACACCACATAGTTATGTACAAACATGAACCACAACAAGATATTTATATATATAGCTATAGAATAGGTCAGTTTAGAATGCACCCAATATTTCAGTAAGGGACCAAACTTCCGATTTGATTTCAAGATTATCTTGGATGGAACAAAGTTAATCCACCCTTTCCCAAACAAGGTAACCAAATGAGTGAAGACATCTTAAAATATCAAGAGTTGTAACCTCAGCCACTCGTGGCTAACTTACTATTAGTTAGCTTATTAAATAATATAATATATGCATTAATACATTTACTTTCTTTTAAGAGGAAAATAGACACCCCAGAGGTTCAAGAGTTTTAACCTTCGCTCCAATACCAATATATAACATACCCACACATTACACAGCTACACAGATACTCATTTGTATCTAAAACACACAAGAGAACTACTTAGGCTCTATAAAAATCACAAAACTTTAATTTCGATAGGTTAATTAACTAGAAGTGAGCCCCAAAAGACTCTCTTAAGAGAAATCATAATTAAAAACACTTTAATACATGTTAAATGAAGTTAATTAGTATTAATTTATCATTAAGGATGTTCCAAAGGATTATAATCCACCTTCCCGACTCATCTTGTCAATCCCAACACTAACATGTTGAACCTGATATATGTATCTAAAACATACAAGAGCACTACTGAGGCTCTATAAGAATCACAAAATTTTAATTTTGATAGGTTAATTAACTAGGAGTGAACCCCAAAATACACTTTTAAGCGAAAGAATAATTAAAAACTTTATAATACATAGTAAATTAAGTAAATTAGTATTAATTTATTATTAAGGATGTTCCAAAGGATTATAATCTTCCTTCCTAACTCATCTTATTGATCTCAACACTAACACGTCGATTCCAACTTTTACCTTACCGATCTTGATCTAGGAAATTGAGAGTCGACACACCCACAAACCACGACATGTAGCATTTCCCATCACGAATTTACCATTATGATCCCAATAATGAAAGTCAAAATTCACCACCAAAAAAAAACACAACGAAAACTCCCAACTTCTGATTCTTGACTTTCATATGTCGAGAGTCGAGAATTGACACTGCAAAAAAAATACAGCGCCACTCCCGACTTCTTATTCTCGAATTTTACATGTCGATATTTGGTAGTCGGCACCGCAAAAAAACAAAAGTGGAACTCCTGACTTATGATTCTCAACTGCTGGATGTCAAGAGTTGGGAGACAACACCCCAACAAAAAACAGCAGCACTCTCGACTTCTGATTCTCGATTTCCGCATGTCAGGATTCGAGAGTCGACACTGCAACAAGACAACATGCAAATTTACATTCCTGAATTTTGATTCCTGATGTCATCACGTTAGAAGTCGAGAGTCGAAACCAACTTATTGAATTTACCACAACCACTCCTAACTTCTGATTCTCGACATCGGCACGTCGAAAGTTGATATTTGTCACTAACATACAAGGATTTACAACGAGCACTCCCAAATTCTAATTCCCAACATCAGCACGTCAAAATTTGAGAGTCAACACCAACTTATGGATAATAAAATTTTCACTACCGACTTTTAATTCTCAACATCGGCACATTGAAAGTCGGGAGTCTACACTAACTCATCCTTCTAGTGATTGACGGTCATAATTACTCATCGGCACGGTAATCAACAGTCAATATCACTTTGATTTAATAGGAAAAAATTAACCATCTTTATGAAAATGACTAAGGAAAGGATTCAACTTATTGTTCAATGGTTTTTACAAAATTTTCATGGCTTTGAGTTCTTAGTTTATTTAGCTAAAACTCAACCAAATCATGACGAGAAACCATGGCGATCTAAACCAAAACTTCTAAGAATTTTTTTTTAAATTTGACATTTATTTTTGATTGGTTAAGGGACCTAGTGAACCACATCGATTTGATTCAAATATTATTACAACTTGGACCAACTAACACAGTTTCATAAACAAGTTCTTATGGCTCAACTTTGGATATTAAAGTTAACTATTTTTAAATTTTTAGTTAACAATTACAGGACCAAAATCAACCATTCCAATTCACCTATTCAATTTACTTATTTTGTACATTCTTATTCACCAAGAAGTCAGTGATTAAGGATTGCTCAACAAACTGGTTGAAGTTTTAAGCATAACCAATCTAACCCATTCATAAGAAACAAGGCTAAGTAAATACAGTTTAAGACATAAACTTTTTGTTAATTCAAACCAACCTTCATATTTGAGCAAACAAAGGAAACCTACAGCCAATTTGACAAAAATAAGGTTATTTAATTTTAAATCATCCCTCAACAAAGCTTCACAACATCTTAACAACCCTTAATAATAGCATTATTTTCTTTATAACCAAGGACACTTTTTGGAACACAATTACTCCAAGGATATTATTACATACATAGTCTTCATTCATTTATTCACCATTTCAACGAGACGCATTACAATTTAAATTATGTGATTGCATTTGTTTACAAAGAATTATTGTAATTTCATAAGAATCATTCGTACAAATGAATTCAGAACATGAATCATCCTTCAAGATTTCCTACATGAATATAACAATTGTAATTCATCAAACAAATTATTCAACATTGGTACTTATCTGAAACCAAAGGAATCAGGAAACTAACTACGTGTGAGGCATGCTCCACCCAGCCATAGGTCTATTTTCTCATTTACTCTCAACAAAACACCACCACCGAGATAAAATCCATGTATTCACCAACCAACTATCTCACCAACCCCTATTTCACTCAATGGTTTATACATTTGGAAAGAATGAACATTGGTTTATAGACCAATTCCATACCAAACAGTGCAATCCACCTTCAAAGGTTCCTTCTATCAGCACAACAATGAGACACATCACTGCTCAAGTGATCAAAATTTCACTAAGGAAGTTTCATGCACTATTTTCCATTTCATTGGAGAACATCCAAGGAAAACAAGATATAAATTTCAACAATTAAGTTTTTCAAAATAGGTTTCATAGGTTCTGCAACGGTAAAAATATCAACATTTACCCACAGTCATGAACCCCCTTCTCACAAACCTGTATTTAAAAATATTTCTCTCTCCTCATGATTGAACCAAAACCGAACTCTGACAGGGTGAATCTCTTTCTCCAACTAGCAACTACTCTCCTCACTTGGGACCATCTAACTCACTTTCCCCAAAATCAAATTCGCATGGATGCCTAGCTCCTCTTTCCACCCACACATGGGCTCCCTCAACGAGCCATGTTCAAGCTTAATTAATATTTTGATTAGATCTTAATTATTCCCTAACCCTCAGTTGAGGTTAAATATGGTTTGAAACTTAATAACATAGTTTAGAATTAAACCATGGTTTAGGGTAAGATTTAAGCAAGGTTTCATGGTGAAGACAACTATAATCCCTATTTCAACGTTTGGTGAATACTTGGATCCCCGTTATTTTCAGCGTTCATCCCCCTTAATAGTAAGTTGTGAAATTTTATATTAATGATAACAAAATATGAATGTACATCCTTTCAGGAATTTATTTTACAAGTCATTTGAACCTAGACAAGCTAGGTGTATATGCCAAGGTTATCACAGTGAGCAAGTATTTTACTCAAAGGTTCCATGTAAACCAATTTGGTCGTGCAATATTAGATATGATCCAAGAGGAAGGCATCTAAATTATGATGCACTATAAGAATATTATATCAAAGAAAAATATTATCATGCATATGAGCATGACTTATATGTGTCAAACGTAGAAGTCAAAGAATTTGAGCTAGATATAGATGACAATGTTCATGATGATTGAACCGAGAGTAGCAAGGTGCTCTATATCCCGATATGGGGGAGATGTTGTCACATTCCTAACATTATGCTACCAAAAATAAAAATAAAAATAAAATCATTCATGCCAACTCATAAAATAAAAAAATTAATCCAAATTAAAAGTAGGTTCATAAAATAAAAATTTAAAACCAAATAAAAAGTTATTAAAAAAAACATGGGCTCATAAAGTAAAAATAAAATAAAAGCATAGACCAATATTAAACACAAATCTATCAAGCATGGAGAGGGATCAAATATCTTGAGGTGTAAACTTTTTTAGACATGTAAAAAACTTAATATTAAAAAAAATTACACCTCAAGGATTTGGATCCCTCTTGGTGCTTGATAGATTCGATTTTAAGATGGATCTATGTTGGCAATATTGACAATGATATTATAAAAATTGACATTGATGATGATGTTGATATTTCCAATCCTTTCTATGTCATTTCCGAACCGAATGATATAGATGTGGAGTTGGAAGAAGAACAAGATAAATGACATTTGTAATTTTTTTAAATTTGTTGGCAAGTGGTATGCATGTGGTTACTCTTTCTTAATTCATTGAATAAGTAAGACTTATGTGGTCCGGTGGAGTTCCTAATGTTTTTTAAGATTTTTTATTGCATTGAGGATATGGTGTATCTAAATATGATATTGGTTAATATGAGTGTCATTCAAATTGATTAGACCACATCTGATTATTTATTTTTGACCTTTCAATATAATGTTGTTCCTAGCCATGTTTGGGTTATGATATTTTTTTACACCATCAAATAACATGTGGTTATGGATAAAATGTATAATTATTCAACACCATTGTAAGGAATTATTAGAAATGTGTTAAGTATCTAGATCCATTTAACCCAACTTTTATTAAATAGTGGGAGGGATACATCTTAACCCTAGTTATATTAGGTAGTTAAATGGATCCATCTTAACCCTCATCCTATTAATTATTTAAGCATAAAAAAATTAGGTGAGAACATAGTTATCATTGTGTTGACACCTAAAAATGGTTCAAACATCAACACAAGGGAAGTGATCTGATTCGAGAACTTCATAAAATTCCTTCAAAAATATTCCTATTTCCAAGTCATTTGGGATGATCGCTACCAACGGATTTAATCCTCTATTAGCTTAGGGTCTTCTCTCTTTAAGAAAGAGACTTGTAATTTCTATGGGAGTTTATTTATCAGTAACTCTAAACGGAACAAGGTTTAATAAAGTAGATTTGGTTAATGGAGCCTAGCAGGGAAACCTACTGGGATATTGATAAAAGAAATATTAGAATTCAAGAGTTAGGTTAAAATTAATATCTCACCATGCCAAATAATTCCCAAAAACAAACATCATAACTAAAACCAATGAAAAAAATCATGTGAATCATTAACATTAGTTCATTATATTAGAAAAATACAAAATAATCTTTAAACTTCAGCAATTATTAACACGTAAATCAAAGAATACACAATCCAATGGAGGACACAAGGTAACAAATAATTTTTTTATTAATAATCGTTGAATAATCATATGCCAAAGAAATCATCCATTTCACATTACCCTTGTTACAGCTGATTTTACCACACATGGTAGATCACACATTTATGGCCTTCCCTGTCCTTCTGCAGACTCTTTGGACCCCATGGACTATTTTTGTACCTTTGATGTTTCCAAGATCATCCCTAAAAACACCTTTTATTTGCTATACGTGACTTTTAAACCCTTTTTCCCGTATACACGTGGATAAAACCCTTAAACCCGCATACATCGGGATGTGTGCAAAAGGCCAAATATTTTTGGAGTTTTCCTTGATGTGGATCCAAGTCACTTGTCTCCTGGCCTTCGATATGCCTCGAGATCGCTCAGATTTGACCTTCCATTACCCCATTG
This sequence comes from Pseudotsuga menziesii, assembly GCA_001517045.1. Taxonomy (NCBI): domain Eukaryota; kingdom Viridiplantae; phylum Streptophyta; class Pinopsida; order Pinales; family Pinaceae; genus Pseudotsuga; species Pseudotsuga menziesii. The sequence goes on from LPNX010439937.1 coordinate 485,297, forward strand.
AAGCACTATATAAGGAACCCTTTGGATGCATTGAAAGGGACGAATTGAAGAGCAAGAAAACTATAGTCCATTGTTGCAGTAGCTTGCTTATACTTGAGTCTGCATCCCTTTGTCCCTTGGAGCACTTGGTGTTCTTCCCAAGCTTTCCTTTGCGTGTGAGCTTGCTATCAAGAGATGGAGGATTGAGGTGGTGGAGGCTCAGGTGGAGGACTTAGTTTCTCTGGTTCACAGACGTGCCGACAAAGGTTGTCATTCATGTAATCTCTAATTTATATTAATAGAAATATCCTTTTCCTTTCCAATGATGTGCATTTAAATGAATATTGAATCCATGGATGCTTTTAATTGCTTATACATTATTGATTATATATGCTAGAGTAGGTATAACACCATTATATAGCATGCTTTTCTTATTTGCTGATTGTTGAGAGAGAAAATTGTTAACACAAGCGGGATTGGAAAAGCTCAACGGGGATCGACATAAACCATCCGGAATAAGGTATGTTTCGAGATACTTTAGTGTTATATGTTTTGTTTCTCTTGCATATTGGGAAAGGATTGATTTCTATGGTTACTATGTCTGTTGTGGTACACCCCAAGCCATAGGAATTTTTCTTTGTAACAGAATTGGCGACCGTACTAGGGAGTTCCTATTCATTTCCTCTGGGGGTTTTGTCGGCATTCAATGTTCTTGAATTGCTCTGATTTCTCTGTTTCTGAGTCGGGTCTGGGAGCATATTTTCCCAGTAATGTCTTACAGGAGTAAATTTTGTCTCAGCTTGTCTGTTTTCCTTCTTTTTATCCCTTTTTATTCCTGTACACGGGTTTTTCCTTTGCAGTCGTGTGTACACGCGGGTTTTCCTAGAATAGCCGCATATATACACGGATTTTCTGCAAACAATCACGTATGACCTGATTTTTTCATTTTGGGGAAGATTAAGTGTTGCTGGGTGAGTTTGGATTATTATTAAGTCTTCTTGGATGCTTCTGGAGTCTATATACACCCCTATTTCTAACCAGAGACACTTTTTAGTTTAAATTTTTGAAAATATTTTTGTCATTTCATTTTCTATTTCTTGTTTTGGGATTAGTGCATTAGGTCTCTTTTACCTTGGTTCTTTTCTTGGGTGTTGTCTGGTAGTGCTTGCAGAGTCTAAGGGTTGTAGATTCATACTTTTGCTTTTTATCTCATTTAATTCAAAAAATACAAAAACATTTTCTTTTTGCATCATTATGCATTGGTTGCATTTTGCAATTGCATGGTACTTGCATTAGGTTTGCTTGGAGAATATTAGTCAGATTTGCATATTCATTTGAAGGAAAATTTTGCACTTCACGTGGTAGCATACCATATTCTTCATTTGACATAGTGCATTTGCATTGATTGTTAGGTGTGCATTTTACTTCTTGTTGCATCATAACATCATTAGTTGCACAACCATTTTCCCTTTGAGTAATAAGCCAATTAAAATCAACGCATAATAAAATGAATTACTCTCTTTTCTTTTATAGGGTGCCCCAACAAGACTAGGTTTTAGGGTCTTGGAATAGTTCATTGTGAGTAAATTCTCCAAGACCACTAAATGAAACATTTATGTGTCTGTCCAGGTGAGAGTGTGAAATTCCTTTATATAATTAGTGTTCTCAGGATCCTCCTCTTACAAGGGAGTTAAGCACGAGGCAGTGTGAGGGGTTATGATTGGGATGACCCTTGGTTGTAACTAACTAGCACCGGAGATATTTCCAGGATTGTATTCATATCTAGGGGCTCTTCCTAGAGTTTCGGGCTTTGCTACCCTTCCCATACGATCAATCCTTCTTGCGAATGTCCGCTTGAGCATTAATTATATTGAGGTGAACTTAGTTTCCTTACCTAGTTTATCGAGGGGGTACTTCGTAGAGGTTATTCTGCAGGTGTCCTGGCCAGGTAGGGATCGGACAGCACAGTTGCTATATGCGTTGAAGCTGAGGACCACTATAATTGGTTACGAACCTCTGCTTATTGTGTATGGGAGCCTCAAGCCTCTCCTAGGTGAGACATACCTGCTTCATTCAGGATCTCACAAATTCTACCCTTGTTTGCTTGTGATTTGGCTTTACATTTTATAGGTGTATGCTCTGTGCATGCTAGTTTTCCTAGGGTATGCGTAATTAGATCGAGTCTTTTCATTTTTGGAGTCATTGTGGATTTGGGCACGGCGCTTTTCCTTTCTCATCATTTAGCAGGACTTCCACCTTCCACGTCTCCTCCTCCTTTGGGAGAGAGAAACAGACAGTCCAGGTGAACTACTTCTCACTTTGATTCACGCACTATGGGAGATCATGAGGATGAGACTCCATAGATGTCTTCTCCACCTCACAATGTTGGGGAGGAATATCCTACTCCCGTATATGATCCTTCACCGGAAATACCTTCATATTCTAGTTATGATCCCTCATTCACAGGTTGTCGGTATTGGTAACCAGGCGACAAGAATCATTATTAACCCACAAGCACTAGTCATGTTCATTGTAGCATGTCTGATATCCCTGCACCCGATCTGACACATCATGTCGAGTCAGAAGTTGAACCTAGCACTACACCTAGGGGCACTCCTATTATTTTCCATGCGGAGAGATTTGGGAGCACTAGTCACATTGCACCTTCCATCCCAATGGTGGAAGCAACCTCACATGTCCATCCTAGACCTAGTGTTAGGAATCATATGTGGATACCGGAACCGAGATGAGTGACCATTGGGAACACCACTTACATTCCTTCACATGTCCCTTCGTCCTTGAACCATACTCCTTCGAATGTGTTTTTGACAACCCTTCCTCCCCCTCATTAATGTGGTCCTTTGGGCTAGAATATCGCTACTAGCCATGTTCATACTGCAACTTCTCGTACAGTAGTATCTCAAAGTTAAGTAGCTCATGTTGTTTCGGTAGGTCATATCCCTGTTTCTGGATCATCTTATGGTCCATCTCAAGGAGTTCCCCATATCCCTATAGTATGGACATTCTCATGGGACATCCCATGGGACACCCTATGGAGCTTATCATGGACAGTCTTATGGACCGCAGTATGGACAGAACTATCAACCCTATGGGTATGGGTATCAAAAACCTACTTACTCTTCCAATTATGGCTTTGTAGCACCACATAATCAAGGTACCCCACATCACAATGCTTCCATGCATCCCTATATGGGTCAAATGGGAGGAGGTTATTATGGAAAAGGCCATGGTATTTATAGCAATCAACCTTACATGAACCAAAACTATCAGGGAGCGTGGAATATACCGGCTCAACCTAGGCTCCCTTTCCTCGCAACATTGAACTTACCTGACTTATAGAGACTTATGAACGATCTGGTATCTCATGACCTAGCCTGGCTAGCCGTCCCTAAAAAGCTTCCTTCGGACATTCCCAAGTTCGAGGGCAAAGTTGGAGATGATCCTAGTGAGCATGTCACTAATTTTCACCTTTGGTGCTCTTCCAATTTCTTACATGACGATTCAATCCATTTGAGGCTATTTCAACACACCCTCACCGGGCCTGCAGCGAAATGGTATATAGAGTTACCAATGGGGGCATACATTTTATTTGATGACCTTGCCATGACTTTCCTCAATCACTTTCAGCTACCCATACGTTACAACGTTGGTATCGAACTCTTGTCGACATTTCTACAAGACAAAGCCACACATATCTCGAATCATATTCAAGAGTGGTGTAGACGAAAGTGGTTGATTAAAGCCTTTATACCACCAAAATTTATCCTTGATTGCTTCCTCAAGTCGTTGTTACCTTACATCATGAAGGATGTTTCTACATCCGGAGTCCAAAACGACGAACAAGCAATATTTAGGGCACAAGAGTTGGATTTAATCTACGCTCAATCCAGACTTTTGTATGAGATTATACCTAATGCTCTGTGGTCTAGTTTCAATCCCAAGATCAAGCCTGGGCCACATGCCGATGGAATTGTGGGTTGTACAAGTACCAAACCTACGGATTCAGTTGTGAAACAAGTGAGCCAATTTTCAATTAATCAATCTGAGTCGGGACAAGCCACGGCTTCATCTCAACCTACCCAATCGACGAGTGTACTTTCTGTGCAATCGTCGGACCAGAAGGGAAACCAACAACCTGGAAGGAATAAGAAAAAAGGGAAAAATAATTGTAAGGGTGGGAATAAGAACAAAAATGATAATTATAATGAAAAGAACGCTCGTAATGCTGGGGGGGACAAGAAGACTAAATGTAAGGTAAATTTTCCTTGCAAGTTATGTAAGGAGGACCACCTCACTCACTTGTGCCCTCATATGGAAGATGCCTCGAGGTTCATAGTGTAGGGCCCAACCGTGCTAACTAATCCTTTACCCAACAATCAAAATATGAACTCGAGGACCATTGATCCTCATTGTGCATCGGGTGGAGATCAAAATCCACGGGAGGCCAATACTGGTCATGGTTGCATCAACATGGTGCGCGCTACTAAGGTTGTGACTCATGCGAAGGATTACGGTTCATCACAACCAGACCTTGGAAAGGAACCTGCTCCACCCGATATACCTTTGCTTATCAAAAAAAACTACAAATAAACCTGAAGTTACACCTCTCATTCCTAAGGGAGTCCTAAAGCATTCAGGGCACAATCCTAATGCCCGAGCCACCCAGAACTATTCCGTTGTCAAGGATTTGGGCCAAACTCCTTGTGCGATGTCCATGCTTGAAGTACTTCATACTTGTCCTCCACAGAGGAGAGCTTTGCTTTCTGCTCTTGGGGTTAATGATGATAACTCTTCTTCCGTTATCAAATTTGAAACCATGGGAATACAGCCTCGCTTGCCTTTCTACGTGTCTCTTTTGATTCATGTAGAGTGTCTTAATATGATCGTCAAATGCACTATTATTGATGAAGGCGATGTTGCTTCCATGATGTCTTTGTCATGTTGGAAGGGTTTGGGTTCTCTCAAGTTGTCTCAATCCGCTACTATGTTGACAGATTTTGATGGTAGATCATTACAGCCGCATGGGATTCTTCCTTCTCTTAAGGTCCAATTGGGAGGGAAGACCGTCGTGATCGAGGTCGAGGTGGTTGATGCGCCCCTTAACTACAATATTTTGTTGGGCTGGAATTGGATGTATAGTATGCAAGTCGTAGCCTCTTCTCTCTTTCAAGTGGTATGCTTTCCATTTAATGGGAAGATCGTTACAATTGATCAGACATCATTCCATAATCTGAGTGTTAACGCATCATCGGGAACTTCTATCCTGATTATCGATCATTCTCAGCTAGCAACTGGGAGTGTGGGTGTGGGTATGTATCCGTCTCTTATGGGAACCTTTATCTGTCCTGTGCTCATTCTTATGATCGGATCTAGTTTTGGTGGGGATTCATCCTCATTGAACTCGGTGCCTTTTCGCACTACCCATATGGAAGATCCTTGAATTCTTATTCACCGAGTCCTTTGATTGGACCTATCGAAACAGATGTGCCATTGCCTACAACGATGGTAGAATATCAAGAAAATATTGATCAAGTTGCAGAGCCTATTCCTTCCTCTTTACGGATGGAGGAGGAGGACCCGTATGTGCTGCCTACATGGGCAGTTGAGTCCTCTCATGCACATGATTTTCTCGACGATGTTTTTCCATTGAATGAAGCCATTATTTAGGCCATATATGGGGTTGAGCCACTTTGGGAAGAATTACATCATCGATCATATTTTCTGCCTGAACTCGACCGTATGGAGTGTGATCACTTTAGGGAGATTCTTAGCGAGAAGATTCGTATTCCCGTGGTTCCATTGAGCTCTCCTGGTCAGATGGCCGATGGGAACATGCTGAATTTATCACCTACTATTCCTATCAATATTTCTCGCGATTCTGGCAAATTTGAGAACATCTACATTGGGGCAAGTTGTTCCCCTGATGAGATCAAGGATTATACCGAGCTATTTAAAGAGTTTCTTGACATCTTTTCTTGGTCATACAAGGAAATTCTAGGTATTAACCCTTGTATTATCAAACATGAGATTAAGACCTATGTTGGTTACTATGGGCAGACCCAGGTTTACTTGTACTGTACCAAAAACACCCCTAACTCACTGGCCCTTTCGGCAACAGACTGCGGAGCGGCCTGAAGTCTCACCCGAAGTGATCTTATGGGTTGGCCGAAGACTCAGGTGTCCTCAACCAGGTTCTGTAGCATCCTAGGGTCTCGTGGCTCTTCAAATCTAGTGAGATCTCTATACCACATGAAGTTCTCTCTTACTCGTGGGCTCTGACAGGGGAAGGACTCCTATTGCATCACAGCGACTAGGACAATGTGCAACTCTCCCTTCTACCTAACCCACTATCTGCGATATCTCACACCGCAGCTCCTATGATGGTGCGACATCGCTTTCTGTCACTGCGATATCTCCTATAGTACGGCCCAATGAAACCCTCAAGGTCCAAAGGCTTCTCACTAGGTGGAATAACTAGGCTAACCTTCAACAGGGTGTTAAACAGTCTTACTTGGACTCACCACGGTTCAGCACACTCAATCATCAACTATACTTAACTTACTGAATAAGTATACTGGAAACACTTAACAGAGTGACTCCTACTGTGTGAAATAATCACTGATAAGCTCATATGCAGGCACTTGATACATTTAAACTCGCCTTTAACCTTCTATAATGCTGTAACTGAATGAGAACATACAGACATTTACTAAATGATATACGGCATTCATGTAACAGATAAGAGATATCAACTAAGTAAATCCAATCACATGAATCAATCACATAACACGCTGATTTTACGTGGTTCACTTCCAGGGTAGAATCTACGTCCACAGAACTGTGTTTATTATATCTTGAGAGGGTACACAGTTCTACTGCAACCTCATATGTAGCTAGAGATCTTTTGGGTAACTCCGCTCACACAGCCGGGAGCCCTTCTCTCTTAGATCTCTTCTCTTCTTATATTGCTTCTCTTACAATATACTTTTCCTCTCTCTCTCTCTCTCTCTCTCAATCCCTGCGGATTGTTACATACATACTTCTACGAGCCAGCTGTTGGTTATAGTAATATAACTACAGATTGAATACAGGACCAGAGCACGAGTGTCTATGAGCTAACAGATCAACTGACTCTCTAATTGTCTGACTACCTACATGACTCAATGGCTAACCTTTTACAATACAAAATACATCCCTTTATAGGCGGCCCGAAGGTCTCGCCTTTACAACACTGTGGGCCTATCCCAACAGTAACCCAAAAACCCTAACTGTGACAGTTGGTCCATCTGTACTCGAACTGCCGCTTTCTGTCACACCACAGCTCTCTGCAGTCTTCCACGCTTCCCAGCGTTGATCGTGGGTACTGGGCGCCGCTTCCTTTTCTGTCCTTCATCTTCAATACCTCGGCCTCATTGCTCCTTTTCCTTTATGAGGGTAGCTAAGCCCTCCTGTCTTCACCGCTGCCTTAAGTGCAGTGGTTGAGCTTTCTCCTCTCGGCCACTCGGGTACTGTTACCTTTGACTTACTCGTTCCGAAACAGCAGCTTTTCCTGTAGCTGCAGGACCCTACTCCAACAACCTATCCGAATGTGAAGCCGTTTCGACAACGTTTGGGTGCGGTGAATCCTAGAAAAGCGTCGGCCATTAAGGCTGAGATAGAGAAACTGTTAAAAGCTAGTTTTATCTATCTCATTCCCTTGATGGAGTGGGTTTCAAATCCCATTCTGGTTGAAGCAGGGAGTGATCTGTATATGCACCGATTTCCGTGATTTAAATCGTGCTTGTCCTAAGGATAATTTTCCCACACCATTTATTGATCAGATTTTGGATGAGTGTGCGGGAAGCGAGGTATTATCCTTCATGGACGGTTTTTTCGGATATAATCAGATCCAGATCAAACCTGAGGATCAACATAAGACTGCATTTATTTGTCCTTGGGGTACTTTTGCGTATCGAAAGATTCCTTTCAGCCTTAAAAATGTCGGAGCTACATTTCAGCAGGCTATGACCTTAATTTTTCATGATCTCAAAACAATTATTGAAATGTATTTGGATGAGCTTGCTACTCATTCTCATTTGAGAGTGCATCATCCATACCATTTCAGATTAGTATTCAAAATATGTCGTTACCAGGTTCATTTAAATCCTCATAAGTGCATCTTTTGCGTGACTATTGGTCGCTTTCTAGGATTCATCGTATCCAAGGAGGGTATAAGAGTCAATCCCTTAAAGGTCGAGGCAATACTTCAATTGTCTCCCCTGCGTAATATTAGACACCTTCAGTGTTTGCAAGGCATGGAAAATTTCTTGCGAAGATTCGTAGTTAATTTTACCAACTTGACTAAAGGCTTTATGCGTATTTTAAAGAAGGACACTCCTTTTTGCTGGGATGAGCAATCCCAGGAGTCCTTTGATGCTCTTAAGCAAGCCTTAGCATCAGCCCCCGTGCTTAGTCCACCTAACTATAGTCATGACTTCTTGATTTATGTGGCCACATCTATGGAGACGGTTGGTATGGTTTTGATTCAGGAGGATGATGAGCTCCACGAGCATGTCATATATTATTTGAGCCGAAACCTTATTGACATGGAAATCCGTTATTCCCATGTGGAGAAGCTTGCCTTGGCCACCGTTCATGTGGTTCAGAGATTGAGACATTACATTCTCCTTCGTCGAACCTTGGTTGTAGCTCATATCAATCCATTTCAGTTCGTCCTCACTAGAAGGATGATTGGGGGAAAATACAATAAATTGATTGTTATTTTGCAAGAGTTCGATCTTGAATTCGTTTCAGTGAAATCGAAGAAATTGTTGATCTTTGCAGAGCTCATATCTTATTTTCGAAGTTTGGAGGAGGAAGAGGTTTATGAGGATACATTTGTCGTTGAGCATATTTTCCTTATCTCAACTTTGGACCCGTGGTATACGGATATCATTGTATATTTGCAAATGTTCAAGGTCCCTACTCACCTTTCACGAGATGAGCGACGACGATTACGTCATGTAGCCAAGAAATACCTTATAGTGGATAACACTTTGTACCACCATGGGTAGATTGCATTTTGCATCATTGTTTAACCCATGATGAGGCTGAGGTTGTGCTGAATGATTGCCATGGAGGGGCGTGTGGTGGTCATTTATCTGGGCTTTCTACAGCCCAAAAAATCTTGAAAGAAGGATATTTTTGGTTGTTGATCTTCAAATATTGTGTCAATGCGGTCAAGAAGTGTCACCCTTGCCAGGTGTTTGCACGTAATATGCGCTCGCATCCAGCCCCATTACATCCTATTGTCACCACCGGTCCCTTCACTAAGTGGGGGATTGACTTTATGGATTACAACATAGCTTCGGCTGGGGGGCATCATCACATTATGGTGGTTGTCTATTATTTCATGAAATGGGCAGAGGCTATGCCCACGGTTAAATCCAATGGTGAGACAGCCATGCATTTCATTTTCAACCAAATTATTACTCAGTTCGGCATTCTGAAAGAGCTTGTCACTGACCATGGTAGGCACTTTCAGAATAAAATGATGGAAGATTTGGCTTCAAAGTTAGGGTATAAGCAGGAGCACTCCTCTTCTTATTACCCTCAAGAGAATGGACAGGTTGAAGAAGTGAATAAATCACTTAAGTCCATTCTCCAACGAACCATCACACAAATCAAGATGAATTGGTATATCATGTTATATCCTGCTTTGTGGGACTATAGAACCACGGTTAAGACTGCCATAGGTTTCTCTCCATATCAGCTTGTACACGGGCTGGAGTCTGTCTTTTAGGTTGAATGCAAAATCCCTTCTCTGAAGCTAGCTATAGAGCTTTTACAAGACACTTCCACATTGGAAGAACGTTTGGTCCACTTTGAGCAGTGTCGAGATGCCTTAGTGGCTCTAGAAGTAAATAAACATCGCGTCAAGATCCAATATGACAAGTATGTCAGTCTGAGGAAGTTTAGTGAAGGTGATTTGGTCCTTTTGTGGGATCAAGCTAAAGAACCCTTGGGGGCAGGGAAGTTTAATCCCATGTGGCATGGTCCTTACGTGGTCAAACGTGTTTTAGAGAAGGATGCCTATGAGTTAGTGGATTAGGAAGGGACATCCTTCAAAGAGCCTAGAAATGGGCTCTATATTAAAAAATACTATGCATGATCTTCATCCAGGGCTGATTGTTGTATATTATTGTACAGTTTTTGAGTTGCATAGTTAGGTTTTCTTATGGTGATCGGGTTTGTTGATTAGCTTCTGTTTCTTATGGCAAATGTCGACGAAGTCTTCCATTTACATAGGATTCGTCGATGGTGCTAGTTGTCACACTCAAAACTCAGCTTTGGCTACTTGGGTAATTTATACTCCTACAGGTCAAGTATTGTCTTCAGGAGGCGTATGTTTACGGCCTTCTTTGAATAATGTTTCTAAATATAGTGCCATTATTGAGCTATTGTGGGATTCCATTTCACATGGTGTTCTCTCTCTTGAGGTACATCTTTATTCGCAGTTAGTGGTTTCACAGCTTAATGGCTCGTATTGTATTAGGGATCAGATATTATTACGAATGTTCTTACGTGTGAGATTACTAGAACAACAATTTGAGAATATAACATACATTCATGTTTCAAGAATTTTTAATCAATTTGCTTACTCATATGCTAACTATGTGTTAGATTGGCATTTGTTTCATAGACCATAAGCATATCACAAACATACATTTTTGCACACATCTAAATAAATAAAATCGATCATCATAAAAAAATTTCATTAATATCCAAAAAAGTGACGTCATAATACATAAGTATCATAATACAAAATTGGGGCTTCCAAGCCACCAAAATATAATACACGGTCGTACAAAAAGGAATACTCTCAGGTCTCTAAGCCTGAGGAGGAGGGGGGTTCTGATCGTGGTAGCACACTATGGCTCTAGCTAGCCGTTGGAATAATCGAACCCATGCCCGTGGTACACCAACCACCTGGCACTACATGGCCTCAAGAAATTCCTTGTCTTGCGCCATGGGTACCCTATGCGTCAAGCGTACAAAGTTTGTGTGAATGCTTTGGACCATCTGATCCGCATCCGCACCCATGATATCGTCTCATCTTCTCCTTCGTCAATGATGAGGGAAACCATCTGGTCATCGTGGTCCAAAATCTACATACACATGACAGATTGTCACTATGTGTCGTCACACCAAAACATGTCTTTTGAGTCAATATATTAAAAAACACAAAAAAATTAATAATTCAAAAAACTTAAAAAGTGGGTTTGGGATTCATTACCTATGTCACCATATGCCACTCCTGGCGGTAGGGGCATGTCCGGATCTCCATGAAATTCTATCCCTGCATAGAGGTAGTCATCTATGGCGATGATCTGCCTCCGCCACCATGGAAAGAAGTCTTCTAGGTAGGGGTTAGCCACCCTACCTCTGCCTAGTCTGCGCATAACATTTTCCCAACGTCATTGGGCTGGATCTCGAACTCCGTGTGGAGGAATGTCCACTCTAGGGCTTAGCCCTAGTACACACTCAAAGAAGAATGTGCTCAGTATTCTACCGAAACTGAAGTTCTGTGCCCTGCCCATTTTGTAGTCACTGAGCTATTTTTTCATGTTGCTCAACAGCGCAGTGCTCCAATCATACACTGTGGGTCTCATACACTCCACCACATAGAACATCAGTGGTCAAGAGGCCTGGTGGAGTGAAGCTAATCTGGCTATCCTGCCTAATGCCAATAGTATGGCCTTCAATCCTAGAACCTGGATAGAATTTGTCGGGATTTGACTCCCAACCTTTTCCATGTCCGGAAAGCAGTACACCGCAATGTACTCATCAATAGTCAATCCACCTCCTAGCCCGTGATATCGGATATTTACAACCTCTCCTCGTCAAGATAAACCAGTGATAAAGTATATGTCCTCAAATTCAATGTTAAGCGACATCCCGTCAATGTGAAAAGTCTCAGAGTCTAGATCCCAGTAATCCATTAGTAGCTAGAGGAGTCTTGGTTTGGCCCTCAGGCTGCCAAGACACCAAAACTTATACAAAATACACACCCGTAATGCTTGTTGGGCCATTAAATCACCCTGCACGGCCTCTTCCACATCACCATGTTCTCTCTCCCTCCACTCTAACACCATCCTACACAAAACACAAGAGTTTTGATTAGCATTTTCCCTTTAAAACCTCATTTGTGGCCTCATATGCGACTATTTGCAAAATAGCCGTGTATGTACGCGGGTTTGGGTGTTTTTTCCACGTATGGCGAGCCCTATACGTGGAAAAAGCCCCGATACCCGCGTGGGCCGAAACACACAACTTGGGATGGCCTAAAAAATTAATTTGACCATGAAAACTTAAAAAATTTACATGAAATAGCAAGAGGAGGACATGAGGAGTTACCTGGATCAAACGGTGTCGAATTTCGTCGGACGATGCTCCCGAAATTCGCATCGAAAGTTTTGAGCTCAAATGGGTAAAAATTTCAAATGATATGGAATTTTTTAATTTTTTACTATTTATAGAAATTTTTTGAAATTTTTTACCCACTTTCTATAGTTTTTTACCATTTTGGACTGTTTTGAACTAATTTGATAATGTAGGAGTCTGTTTTGAGCGCGGTTTGACCGTGGTTTTGACTCGTTCGTGCCTATTTCAGGTATTATGTCTAAACTGGCATATAAGTTAGGTTTCACATCCATTTTCACTTTGCATGACCTTATGACTATTTCATTATAACCTTAGGTATGAACCCATTCTATCTTGTCACGGAACCTTCTTGTTGCTTTTAGAAGTGACATGATGCGAATGGTAGAGCTTGACCATACATGGGTACTCTAGTTAGCTCCTGTTTTGCATTTGGTGCCCATCCCAACATTTTTCCTTTAGGGTGTGGGATTCCTTTGTATAGTATCCCCATGAATTTGCGCAAGAGGTTCATACTCCTCTTGATCTTTTTGCTGGCCTTTTCCCCAGGACTCCCTTATGTCAAGTTGTAATTGCATCATCATGAGTTTTGCTTGCCTTATTGAGCCTTATGCCGTCTTCCCTGACTTTGATTATCATCCATATAGCCCGAGCTTGTCTCATGTCCAGCCAAGCAGAGCCATTTTATATATCTTTTGCAGCTTGATACCCCATTTTTTACCAGGAGGGAACTTTCCCCCGAGTGTCGTTATCCTACACATGTTTCCTTGCATTAAGCATAGGTATGATCCGCTGCTTGGAACTAGTTTGTTTCCCCGTTGACACTCGTCTCCTCCTATATTTGTAACTATAAAAAAAAATTATTGTTTTTCAAGCTTTTCAAAATATCTGAAAAACTCCAAAAAAACCATAAAACCAAAAAGCTGGACAGGAAAAGATGTTATCTTTGGCAGCAGTCGAGTCGTGTCTCCTTCGAACAAAGCACTATATATCACATCTGTTGGTTGGTTTAATAGTTTGAGTTTAGGAGCTTTACTCATTTCTCTGAGTTTATCTCCACCGACTGGTTAAGCTTCCAGTCCCTATGGAGCCTTTGTTGATACCTCCTATGTCGTAGAGATGTCCCAATTTTGTATATTGAGTCTATGCTTCCTACATTCAGTCACCATTCACCTTTATGCTCTTGTTCAAAGGAAGTTGAACCCTGAGTTGGTCATTCCTCGGTTTTCTTTACTTTGCATGTCGGTCATTCCCGATACTGGTACTGGTTCGAGCACATTATGATCGAGTCCTTCCACATTATACAGCTTTGCTGAGTACCTCATGTTGGATGATGGGGGATGCCTTAATTTCCTCCTTCCAGCAAATTTCATCCCATCGACTTCAGATCATTTATTCTGGGATAGGAGTCTAGATTCATTTGAGTGCCTTGAGACTTACAGTCATCAGTGGTAGGTTCTCTTGCCATTGACAGTTTTGAGAATACATCAATGTCCCCTAATCGATGGATTCTTTCAAGTGTTTGACCTTAACACATTTATTCGCACTTGTTAGATTGCACTCTAGTACCTTGATTCCCATTTTCATTATCGGTGGGTGATCTTGCATCTGTTAACGGTATAAATCAATGACCAGTAATCAAATGATGGACTACTATGTTCGACCTCGACACCTTTATTCACATAGTAGGAAATGTACTCATAGCGGTTTGTGTAGAATACTTTCCAGATTGGTGGCATTTCATATATGTTATCTCCTTGATCGTGCCAGTGTTCATGAGATTTCAGTTCTCGTGACTTGATTCTAGTGTATCTCAGATATCTTCAACCATTATGGATATCTTGATCCATTGTATATATTTAGCTTTCATGGAGATCATGATCCTTTGTATATCTTCATCATGGAGATTCTGATCTATCTATACTGTATGTGGCGATGACCACACATGTCATATTTTGTATCATGCCTATTCATGGCCATTGTAATCTTATGTATCCGGTACTGTTGTATGTACTTGCAATCATATGCAGAGATATTTGTACTATATTGTTGGATGGTTGGTTCTTCCACCCGGTTCTTCATCACTCCACCTCTGGGATGGACTTATAATTTATTTTGGCCATCGTATCACCCCTCTGACCTCACACATTAGGGGGCATCTGTTACAGCTGATTTTACCACACATGGTAGATCACACATTCATGGCCTTCCATGTCCCTCTACAGACTCTTTGGACCCCATGGACTATTTTTGTACCTTTGATGTTTCCAAGATCATCCCTAAAAACACCTGTTATTTTCTATACATGACTTTTAAACCATTTCTCGCATATACACGCGGATATAACCCTTAAACCCATGTACATTGGGATGTGTGCAAAAGGCCAAATATTTTTGGAGTTTTCCTTAATGTGGTTCCAAGTCACTTGCCTCCTGGCCTTCCCTATGCCTCAATATCGCTCAGATTTGACCTTCCATTACCCCATTGAAGCACTATATAAGGAACCCTTTGGATACATTGAAAGGGAGGAATTGAAGAGCAAGAAAAATATAGTACATTGTTGCCATAGCTTGCTTATACTTGAGTCGGCATCCCTTTGTCCCTTGGAGTACTTGGTGTTCTTCCCAAGCTTTCCTTTTCTTGTGAGCTTGCTATCGAGAGATGGAGGATTGAGGTGGTGGAGGCCCAGGTGGAGGACTCAGATTCTCCGGTTCGCAGACGTGCCGACAGAGGTTGTCATTCATGTAATCTCTGATTTATATTAATAGAAATATATTTTCATTTCCAATGATGTGCATTTAAATGAATATTGAAAGCATGGATGCTTTTAATTGCTTATACCTAGATGGGATCATTGTGGCTACAACAAATGGCAAATGACAGCTCTCTGGGAAGAACCAGTTGTTTAGTTGCATAAGTTTTGGGGGATTTTGAAATTTTTGGTACTTATATATAGCTAAAATCATTTACAAAACATATATCCATGAGTTTATAAAGAAATGATTTTTGAGATTAAAAAATATGCATACTTCATATTACCAATTGGCATGAACGATTATACTTAACCAATTCACATGAAAGATTATATCTAAAATAAGAAAAAATAGGTCTGCGGTATATGATTTTTTTTAGCTGAGAAAGAATTGTAGTCATGACAAAAGTAAACGAAACTAAGTGGCATTAAGATAAAATCCCAATTTCATAGGAATTACCTTTGTTTCCAGCAAGTGTCCATAGCTTTGATAGGGTTTTCTTTTCATCTATTCAGATCTCTTTTATCCCATTCACTGTATATAATTAATTCAGATACCTTTCTTCTTCTTTTTTCTTTTTTTCATTTTTTTGCAAGAATAAACAAAGGACACTACCCTAACTTAGTGATCAAATGGTGATAGTGTCATTCACAAATACTCATAGAAACTGATCAGGCTTACTGGTGATGAGACCCCTATCATCTAAGTTAAGAACCAAAAGGAAATATACTGGTTTGGTGGCCATATGGTGATAGCATCGATCTATATTAATTCATGATCATGATCAGTTCGGCTTGAAAACAATACCTCCTATCCTTTACCTTCGGTCATTTATTAAAAACTTATTTGGGAAATAAATTGCAAGCTACCACTTTGGCTTGGTAATTAATTGATAGCAGTGTCATTCACCAATACCCATATATCATGAATAGTCTTACTTGTAATAATAGCCCATATCTTCCAGTTGTAATCTAGAAGTCATATCATGGGCTTGGTGACCAACAATGAAGATGTCATTCCAAAAGTACTTATGAACATGATAAGATGGCTCATGTTGAGACCCCCTATCTTGCAATTTATCTTTATTCCTTTTAAACAAAAATCAGTGAGTGAATGGGGAAGCAACTCCGAAATCTCCTTAGGATTTAGGAATCATGTAAAGGTTACAAGAGTGCACCACTAAAGAATCATCACTAATGCCATATTACAATGCATTCTCAATAAGGGAATTTTATTTTAAACTTTATGTTGTTTCTTTTAGACATGTGAAGAATTTTTTGGTAATACTGGAAATTAATGCCTGATAAACATATTACAGAAACTCATTGGATAAATTGTATGTAAAGTTAGTCACGGAGCTAATAGTCTGCCACAATTTTAAAGTATTCTTTTAAATTTTACAAAGAACAACAGGATTCAGAGTACCATTTAAGACACTTTATTAAAACAAACAAACAAAACTGAAATAGAAACTAAACTATCCTAAACTATCTACAGGCCTAGTGTAAAGACACTAGGAAAAGTATTTTTTATGTTTCGAGCATTCACTAAATAAGTCTCCAGATACCCCTCCAGTGTCTATAATCAGAAAATGCATGGGCCTAATTGTTCAACAATAGTAAATGGCCATAACCATAAGCGTTGGAATTTAGTATACTCACCTTTATCTTCATGGATATTATCCCATTTTAAAACAAGGTCTCCTACCTGAAAATATCTTTGAGAAGAAGGATTTTTATCAAATCATCATTTAACAAATTGTTGATGTTGATAAAATTTATTCTTTGCTTTGTCTCTTTATTCCTCTAACTGAAGTAGATCATTGATCCTATGCTCTAATGCAGAACAATCATCATCTTGTATAGATTGAGCTAGTTGAAGGGAAGGTAAAGCTATGTTAGGATGTAAAATATCTAATTC
Organism: Pseudotsuga menziesii; assembly: GCA_001517045.1. NCBI lineage: Eukaryota > Viridiplantae > Streptophyta > Pinopsida > Pinales > Pinaceae > Pseudotsuga > Pseudotsuga menziesii. Next base: position 502,390 of record LPNX010439937.1, read on the forward strand.
TTTTCCATAAACAAGAAAATAAGGTGAATTTCCAATGGAAGCTTTAGGATTTACTCTATCTACCCATAAAGCATTAATTAATTGTGTGTGCCAGCTTTTATGGTTACTTCCTACAGTTCTCTTAAGGATTTTAATCAAATTCTTGTTAGTGGATTTGGCCAAACCATTTCCCTGAGGGTAATAATTAGCTTAGTACTTTATTTTTATACCTTTGTACAATGCAAATTGAGTAAGGTCAATAGAATAAAAATATGATGCATTGTCAAAAACAAGAATTCTAGAACAACAAACCTGGTTATCATGTTAGTTTCAAGGAAACAAATCACCTGGTTGGTGTTGACCACTTTTAAGGGGACTTCTTTTACCCAACTTATGAAATCATCTGTAGCAGTTAGAATGTACTTATGGTGCATGGAGAATGAAGTTTGATTGGACCAACAATGTCCAAACCCTATTGTTGAGAAGGAGCATCCATAAAAACTAGTTGAATAGGGACTACAAGTTTTTTAACTCTTTCGACAACTTTATGACAATCTTCACATTTGTGTGCAAAGGTGTGAGCATCCTTAAATAGGGTTGGCCAATAGTATCCTTCCCTTGTAATTTTGTGTGATGTGGTTTCTCCTCCAAAATGACCACCAACAGGACCTACATGTAAATATTTTAGTATTCTATGGGTATCATATTTTTCAACACATCGTAATAATGATTTCTCAAAGTTTTTTTGTAAAGAACATCATTCATTAATTCGCAGGGAGCAACTTTAATCCTGAGAGCTCTTATTTTCTTAAGTTCAAGGTTTTGAGGAACATACCCATGAATCGATAGAAATTTAATGTCACTATACCAATAATTTGTTGTTGTAGGGAGGAAATAGATTTGATCTACTTCAAACTTCTCTTCATTTTCCGATTATGCTTCACCATTTGTGAATTTATTGCTTAAGATGCTAACTTACATAATCCTTGCCCGCGGACAATTTTAGTGGGACAGATTTCCATATCGGATTCTTGTAACACAGTCACCCAACGAGCATGTTTATCTCCTAAGTATTTCTGAATTAACACATTCCTTACTGCTGAGTAAGGGACTATAACTTTAGTTCGAGACTTTGGGAGGTAGGGTATGAAATACTTGATGGATTTGTAGACTGTATAATATTGCTTATCGACTTCTGGGTAATTTAGCTCAACTTCTTTTAAAGTAGAACTCATAAAGTATATTGGAATTTCATCACCTTTAAAATTTTGTTGTGTCAGAACTACATCATACAAAATGTCAAAATCAAATGTATATAAAATAAAATCCTTTGAAAAATATGGGGACATCATAGGAGGGGCTTCAATAATAGCTTCCCTAATCTTACAAAATAACACATCTTACAAAATAGCAATAGCTTCCCTAAACTTCCCTAATCTCTTTTCTTGTCATCCTTCCACTTAAATAGCACATATTTTCTTACAATGTCCTATAAGGGTCTAACAATTTGGGAAAAGCTAGGGACAAACCTTGTTACAAAATTTAACATGCTAAAAATGATTGCATAGACTTTTTTGAACTGGAAAAAATTATCTAAGATATTACCTTATTTCTTTCAAGATCAATCATTATGCCATGTTTGGAAACTACAAACCCTAGTAACTTACCCTCAATGAAAACAAAGATTTAGTTTTTAGGATTGAGTGAAATATTGCATCTTCTACATCGTTCCAATATTTGTCTTAATTGTGATAAATGGTCTTGTCTCTTTTTTGAAAAAATGGTTACATCATCAAGGTAGAATACAACATAGTTTTGAATTAAACCTCTAAATTCAATGTCCATTTCTCTCTGAAAAGTAGCACCTTTGTTTATTAATCCAAAAGGCATCTTTCGATATGCAAATGCACCCCGTGGTGTTTTGAATGCAATTTTGAGTTGATCAAAATGAGAGACTAGAACCTGGTTGTAACCAGAGAAACCATCTAATAATGAAAATGTCTCTGACCCATATACATTTTGTAAAATATGTTCCATTTATAGTACTAGATAGTTATATTCTTTTTCGAATCTCTGTTGATATTCTGAAAGTCAATACAGAGGTGAATGTCTCCATTTTTCTTTCACACTAGGACTAAATTGCCTATCCACTGAGTGTGTCTGTCTGGAAACATTATTCTAGATGATAACAGTTTATCTAATTCTTTTTTAATAGATGGTTCTAGGTTGGGATGCATTTTCCTAAGTTTTTGTCGATAAGACTTAATATCAATTTTCATAGGTATATTGTTTTGCATGATTTTAGTGTCAAATGTTTTCAAATCATTGTATGTCCAAGAAAACACGTATTTGTATTCTTTAAACAATTTGATGAAGGCCTCTCTTTCTGTAGGTGTGCATTCAGTACCTAAGTTGATATTATGATGATTCTGCTCAGTTCTCAAATTCATTGTTTGATCATTCATACAACAACTATTCATTTTGCAATTGGTTACCCTTTTGAAATTATCCTGTAAATCATAAAAAAAAAAACATGCCTGAAAACTGATCTGGGGATTAAAGCAGTAGGTTTTTTTGAGTCCGGAACGTTTTGAAATTTTGTTAGTGATTGATCATGAGTGTTTTCATCAATAGTTATGTCTTTGAAAGTGGCACTAGTTGTGAGGAAACTAAAAATTTCTTGATCATCATTAAACACTTTCCAGTTTTTTATATTACCAGGTATTAAAGGTTTGTAAGTTAATTCAATAGAGAATGCATCTGGTGAAAAACCTTCTGCATGCATCAATTTAGAAGTGATACTAGCTAGTAAGTATGCATCAAATTTTTGATCTAGGGATAGATTTTATGTTAAAGGATTCGAAGTGATTAATCAAATCCCATGACTGTCTCTGATAATTTTTTAAATGCGTTGAGACACAGTGAATGGTGCTTCTTATTTTTCTAACAATTATTTCTAAGTCACCAAAAACTTTGATAACTTTAGCTTTTAGATCAATTTCCTTTGTAAGACCTTGAATTAATGCTTCATATTCAACCACATTGTTTGTACATTCAAATTCTAAATGGAAAGCTATCATAGTTTTATTTCCCCCTGGATCAATTAAAACACACCCAGCTTCAGCTCCATGTTTAGATTTAGAACCATCAAAAAATAAATTCCATCTAGTTTTATCTAGCTTAAATTTGGTATTGACATCATAGACATTATAGACATTATGCAGCATGGAATAAGAAGACTCAATCTGAGAAAATTTCATTACTTTTGATTGATTTTCAGACTGAGCAAAAGGAGACATATTAGCAGGCGGGTTTCAAAAAAATGTATCCATAGAATAATTTCCGAAATTAGAATTCATTGTTAAGGAAGGTTCACCAAGTTCCTCAAGATCAGTAACAATTTATTTTATTTATAGTTAATATTTCCATTTTAATTTTGTTAGACTTACCTTGATATGGTAGACACAAGTGTGACCAGTCTGTTGCAAAATATCATTTAAGTTCCTGAGATCAATCATGACTCAAACACATCCCACAAGTATCGAGGACATCAACTACAATAATATCAATGTTTTTTATGGATCCTAGGGTCTAAGGAGAGTCTAATCAGGACAATTTTAAATTCTCCTATAACTTTTACTTTGGATCTATTTAATTGTACTATCTATGTTGGTGAAGGTTGTATTTGTGCATTGAGCTTTTGGAAAACAGATAATGGCATTACATTCGAATATGCACCAAAAATTGCCATGCACTTGTGGACATTCCTATTGAAAATTTCAAAGGACAATAGGAAAGGTGGAGTTTTGAATTTTTTCCCAGTAGAGGACGTAACAAGCCATTGTTGAGTTCTTTCTTGAAAAGGGGTTTCTGGTATATTGTTTTCAACAATATTCTGTTAGGTAATAGCTATACTACTTTCAAGTTTATCTCTAATTTGAGGAATTTTAAATAATTCAAATATAGAGATATTAGCTTTACATTTCTTAAATTCTTCCACAAGGTCATAATCGAGGTCAAAGGTAGTAGTATATTTCCAAGGATTGATTTTAGCATCTATAGGAGGATTTTTCGACGTGGAAGGAATGTCTTGAGTTTATTGTGGTTTTCATCAGATGTTATAGGGATGTTGAAATACATAAATTGTTTATTCATTGTCTCCTTCATCATACCCAGGAAGTTCTGAGAAAATATTACGAATGAGTGGTGGGCTCTTCTAATTCGTTTTCATCTTCTCTAGGGTTGTTCAAGTAAATGTTGGGTTCTGGTATATCTATCAAATTCGTGTTGACCATTTTTGGCTAAAGGATGTAGTCTTGAATCTTCAGGTTGGGGTGTGAGAAAAATGAGAACACCTAAAAGCATTTGGAATTTGGGGGCAAATTTGAAATGGATTCGGACTGTGAAATTGCAGTAATGGTGGATGCGATTGGTGGATTTGAGCTACTACAAGTAGAAATTGAAGAATGAGGAGGATTTTTCCTTTTATTCCTTGAAGCCATTAATTATGCTTTGTCCCTCCTTCTAACGCCATTTGTTGATTCCTAAAACTAGTTCAAACGTCAATGCAAGAGAAGCGATCCGATACGAGAACTTCAGAAAATTCCCTCGAGATAATTCATATTTCCAAGTCGTTTGGGATGATCAATACCGACGGACTTAAGACTTTGTTATCTTAGGGGTTTTTCTATTTAATAAAGATACTTATAATTTCTATGGGAGTTTATTTATCAATAACTCTAAAGGGAACATGGTTTAATAAGGTATATTTGGTTAATGGATCCTAGAAGGGATACTTACTAGGAGATTGATAAAATAAAGATTAAAATTCAAGAGTTAGCCTTAAAATTAATATCTGACCATGTCAAAGAATTCCCAAAAACAAGCATCATAACTAAAACCTATGAAAAAATTCATGTGAATCAGTAGCATTGGTTCATCATAACAGAAAAATCCAAAATAACCTTTAAACATCGGGAATCATTAACATGTAAATCAAGGAATACACAACCCAATGGAGGACACAAATAAACAAATAAAAATTTTATTAATAATTATTGAATCACCATCATCATCATATTCAAAACAATTCATCCATCTCACATTACCTGGTCTAGAAGAAATTACATACTTGGTTGTAGCAGGTCAAAAAGTTCATACAATCTATGGGGTAAGAAATTGCACTAGTAATTTTCCATCATATCACCCCTCCTTAGTATTTCTAAAGATAAAAGGTTAAATACAATTATGGATCCATCAAATAAGGATATTTTTCAAGAGCATTTGAGACATCACTAGTACTCACCCTACCCAAAATTTGTAACTACATCTTTCCACTTAGAGTAGACCTCCCACATCTCAGTGATATCTGGATAGTTGGTGTGTTTGAACTGCAGTTGAGATTTACACAATAGAGACCTAATCTTATTAAAACGAATTTTGGATCAACTGTCTAGAAAACCTTGTAAAGCAACTTGGAGTTGAGTTGGAGTTGTTATAAATTGTTTGAACAAAGAGATATCTATCTGAGATATATTTTGAATTGTATCGATTGGCTGATCTCTTTGCTCTTCTACTTCGACTATCTTCAAGTTAGTTGGGTCTGAGTCCGCTAACTCTTCGAAGGTTGGCCTTCCCAAAGTCTCCATGTGTTCCTCTGTTAACATCCACTTCCTGAAGCATATTTTCTGACCCTTTGTTATTATCTCATTGGCACTGTCACATGCATATTCCCAAGATTTTATTGATATTTGAACCCTGATGAGATTCATGGAATCAAGGAGTAGTTCCCTGGGAACATTCTTTATGTGCTTCTACCATTCACATAACTTCTCATAAGATGAATCATCATTTTTTCTCTTACATACATTATCATCCAAGAGGTCTGATAGATGCTTAAAAGAATTAAAATCATATTGTATTTCTTTAAGACCTAGAAGAATGAAACTTGATTTTTCATAAAACTCTCATTGCATGCAATAGCTTCCTCCTTGAATTCTTGAGCAATGAGTTTGCAAAATGTGGAAGAAGAATGATACTCTTTGTTTTCCTCTGTTTTTGTTCTTATATCAGCTAGCTATGTGGTTTTTTTTATTACCTCTACCTTTGTGATTCCTTTCTGCTTGTTCAATTGTTGAATCTAATCTTTCAATCTATGTAACGCTTGATCATGTTGAACCTTAAGTTGTTATATTTGTTGGTTTAGATTCTCTTGCAGAGTTTCTTTTTCATTTTGTATATTTATAGTATTTTCTCTCTCTTCATCTAGTGTCTTATTCAAAATAGATATAGAATCATAGTTGTCCCCTGCAAAATCCCACATAGCTGCAGCTACTTCCATGGCCTCACTCCGAGGACCATCGGAGGATGCTTTCCAAATTATTTTACTTGAAACGGGTTCTTCAAGGATTTGGCCTTCACTGCCTCTTTTGGAACCTCTTTTCACTGTGGCCTTTTGTTTCTTGTTATGTTCCCAAAACTACTACAATATCCTCACCAAAATTTGTTTGTCCTTCAACTGTAGAGGTCAAAAGGTATATGGTTCTAATGATAGGTAATGGTTGATCATGAATTGAGTGGAATTGTTGGGTAGACTATCTCAAACTTGTTTGACCTTCAATAATTGTAGCAAGATTATCAATCTGGGGTTGGGTATCCTGGGAAAGAGTGGAATCTTTGGTTTGCAAAGGATTAATGGTGGGGGTGTTGACTTTAATTATTGGTAGATCTTGCTGGGAATTTTCTTCTATCTAATAAAGGTCGTCATCTACAAGATCTTGTTTGGAATTAAGACCAAGTGAATTATTGTCAGGATTTATAGTTTGGTCAACTAGTTTCGTATATTCTTGAACTTTGACATTGTCATAAGTAACTCAGGTATCTATAGGTGTAGAAGGTTTTGAGGGTTTTAAGGAAACAAGTGTTGGATTGATCTTTCTATAAGTTGTTCCTTTTCTAAGTCAATGACTTCTAGAGTAGATATTTTGGGAGGTTGGTTACTAGACTTATCCTCCCCCTCTATCTTGAAATAAATGTTTGGTATAACTTTAGGCACATAATCAACATGATAAAATGATTTGGTGAAGGAAGGATTACCTTGTAGGTCCTGGGTCTTCTATGTCAAGGTGTTCAAATTTTGAATGGGAGAAGTAGGGGAATAACTAGTAGCAGGTTGTGTTTCCGTATGTTTTCTCCAATTGTATATCATCTTCAATTTTGGTAGTAGCAAGAGTAATCCCTTTAGATTCATTAGCTAGCTACATTTCTTCCTTCCTTTCATTCTCTTTTTGTTCAAAGAATATATTTCTTTCTTCCAACACTCTGAGTTTTAATTTATTTGGGGTTTCATGGACAATAACTCTCTGACCTGGATCAATTACCTTACTCATAACTTCTTCAAAACTATGAGCACTCTGGAATAAAGAGTCATCTAGTTTTGTTTCATGTATGTAGGATTTCTTCAAGTGTGCTTGAGCAAACAATCTTGAGATAAACCCTTTAGGGTCATGCATTCTCTTTTTTTCCAGGTCTAATTTCAGATGAACTACTTTTTTAGAAAATACACCACCATGGGTTGCATTCTGAATTATTAAATGTCCAATATACAATGGGTTCTTGGGCCATGATCCCCTATTCTTGGAATGGATTTGACTATGAACTCCATCTACGACTATTTGGAAAGAAGCATCTGCAAGTGTCATTCTCAAGAACAACTTATGTAGTAGGTGAACTGTTTTTCTTCCCCATATTAAGATATGTGAAGTGCTCCATCATATACCAATCTCCCATAGTAGTAATCAGAGATAGGGAATTTTCAAAAAGTCAGGGAGCATTTTCCTTAAACATGGCGAAGTGGACAACACTAATAAATTTGTCACATATGTCATACATATGTGCTCTATTATTGTCTTAACATAAAATCAAACAGTAAATATGTACGAGAGGTTTTTCCTTTGTCCAATGCCACTCCATATCAGGAAAAGTGAATGAAGCGCATACTACATCCATTAGATAAATCGATAAATAGAAACTAGGTTTCTTTGTGGATGGGGTTTTCTGTACCTACACGATGGAATCCTTGACAGTGATATAGAATATTTGATCTTGATCGAAGAATTTACCAGTCGTCATGATATAGTATGATAGAGGATCCCATTCCAATTTAAAATGTTGACGATTCTCTGCTCCATAAAATATGAATAATATAGCTAAAAGTAACTTGTAAGGTTCCCTAAGCAAAGAAATGGGGTATTGCCTATTTGGAATGTTTATGAAAGTGTTAGGGTATTTTGTCCATGTTTGTAATAGGACCTCTAAATTAATCTTGCTTCCAAATGACTTTATGAGCTCTTATGTGAGAAGTTGTTCTACAATATTTAATCCATATATTTTGGAAAATGTATATAGTTTGATGGTTGTGAAGACCATCTGGTTGGCATCTCTAAACGTGCTAGTTGGGATATCCACAAATTTGATTACCCATTTGACTAAATCCATGTATGGAAGCATTTCAGGGTGCGTGACAATTGTATGAAACTTGAACTTGTTGATGTTCTGGTATAATGGGGTGTTTTCTTTCAATTCAAAAAATAATCTCCATAAAAAATGGCATAGATTCTCTCCCAATCCAAGTATAGGGTGTCGGATACCCTAGCGTCTGTATTAGAGAAAATTTTGAAATTAGGGTTTCCAGTTTTCCAATCTTAAGCTTGTGCTTTAGTTTTGGTCCTTTTAGCCATGTTCCTCTCTGCAATTTTACAAAAAAATAAAACAATGTAAGATTATGTACTTTGTTACATGTTTAAAACAAATAATGAAAACAGTATAATACATGCAAATTGAAACCATAACTCTAAAATATATGCACCAATTTACTTGCGGGATGAATGTTATGTTCAATCGTGACAATGGATTCTAAATTCATTTAGGTGAATGAAGAATTAGGGTTGTTTGAGTTGTTTAAAGTATTCAATTTTTTATGGTTTAAACCATAAATTCAATTTAATGCTTGTCTGTACATGCAGTACACCAAAGTTTTGAATTTCCAAATATTTTTGAAAGTGGGACCTAAAATTTAGTAGTCAGGAGCGGATATTATTTAGGTTTTCATCAGTATTCATACTACCTAGTGCTGAAATTATCATGTACGTACGGAAGTTAGAATTGGGAATCGAGAGTCAGAGATCAGAAAAAATGCATGAATAGAATAGGTAATGCTCTGATCTTCGATTGCCGAAAATAGTGTTAAAGTTGGGCGTCGAATGTGGGGTGCGAACACTAAGACCAAAATTAAAAATATCCCAACATACAACTACCAAAATTAATACTCGGTATCGGTATACCTTTATAATCACATGTTGTTCCTTTCGAGCTCCAACTTCTAAAAGGTCAGACTCAGGGAATCTGGGATTTTTAAGTTTTAGATTTATTTTTTTCAGGAAGAAAAAATCTTGTCCTTGATATTCTATTAAAAATCAAAGGGCATCTACTGTGCCTACCCAATACATGGGTTACATTCAAGATAACAAACTGCTCATACATGAACAAGTCACAACACAACAAGTCACGGTGGAGGAGATCAAACGCTAATCAACATAAATAATGTTCCCATCAGCAATAACTGTTCACCATACCATACCTACCGTGAACCAAAGAGAACAAATTTATAGTACTTCTTGATTCCCTATTTCAGTTATAATGTAGTCGAAATTAGAAAGTCGAGGGATTCGATTAAAATGATATGATCATTCCAACTTTTGACTTCAGACTTTTTGTATCACGCCTTTTAAATTGTAATTCGTTTCTTATCGGAAAAATTGTTTTGTGTCGAATTTCTTTCTATTATTTTTTTTATTAAGTAAGAAAAACATTTAAATAATACAAAAAGCGGAAATGAAATAAAAAATCATTTAATATAAAAACGGCTCCCATCTTTGGGATCATTATGGATACAATACATTGTCTCGCTATCATTGTAGTCATGTGTTGTAAGTTTGACTTTCATCCGTCCCAAGTTTGTCTTGTAGTAGTATGATTTGTTTTATGTAGTTATTTTTGTTTAGTGGAGCTTCTCATTAACTGAGACAAAACTCCTGATTGTCACTTTTAATCTGTAAAACCTATATATATTCCCTTCTTGGTTAGATAAGGCATCAATTGTTGAATAAAGTCCTTTTCCAATAAAATGACCTCCTTTCTTGAATGAAAACATATATTTTATCTTCAAGTGTATGTAAATTCCTAGATGTAATGAGCAAGTTAGTGTCTCTCTTCAAAGCACTTTGAGATCTCTATTTTAAGTTTCCTAATTTTTCTCACATATAATTTTATATCAAAGGCTTATATTTGGACGCCCTACATACCTATTTGAGAAGTTTTAACATCTTGTCCTCTCCTTAAAGGCACATAGTTTCCCCTTGGTATTAATGTTTTGTGTCGAAATGTTGGTGATTAAGGAAATGTCACAATCATGGTATAAACTATAACTTTCTACCTAAACAAATGTTATGAAGGCTCGACATGCTATTTACATGCTAAAATATGTGGTTTTCATATGTAATTTTAGATTTTGTTGTACCATATGAATTAATGAAAGGATTCATTGATTTTCATGCTTTAATGATGACATAGAAGTTTTATCTTCATTTTTTTCTTCTCAACATTTGTTTAGAATATACAATTGTAACATGGGAACCACTTACGGTATCAAAGGATCACACCCTTAATATTATGCCATTCTAAGTGACTTGAAGATAATAGAGAATGTACCCAATGTAGTAGGAACAACATAAAAAGCATGGGAACATTCTCAATCTCAGAGTTGTAGAAGAAGGAAGTAAGGACAATGTATATTATGGATATCCTAGAGTTGTAAAAGAAGGAAGGAGGTTGGATTAAGTAGAACCAAATTCTACTATAAGAAGTGTGGAATAAAATCGATAAATAATTTCCTATTCTTTAGAAAAAAATAAAATATTATACATGATAGTATCACTATGTATTCAAATCAAGTAAAACATAAATTAGAATAAAAAACTAAGATTAATTATAGGAAAAAAGTGTGGAATAAAATCAATAAAGAATTTCTTTTGCTTTGGAAACATTTAAAATATTCTTTAGGTGTGGATTTCCCTACATGTATATAAATCTCATGTCACATGCCCCAATTTGCAAAAAAAATTCATTTTTTTGAGGAACATTATGTTATATTTTATGTTAAAGTTTGTAATCAATGACCAAGTGGGGTCAAGGATAATTTAATGTATTTCAAAATATTTTATTAATAAATAAATGAAAGATGAGACAACAGCTTAGGGGGGCTGTTAAATGAGTGTTTTACTGGTCAATTGGTGAAGGAGGCTGGGTTGAGAGCAGATTGACATGTGGCAACATCCTCAAACTACTTCTAGTTGTTATAGGTGGCAACTACCCTATTTTTGTGGTCATGATTCCCAAAGAAAGTGGAACAGGGGCAGGTGGCTCATTAAGTAAAAACTGACCCAAAAGACCTAGGCATGCTAATAAAACTTCCCATTGAAGACAACTAAGGCTGCTCATTCTGGTTTTGTGATCATTCTGAGTGAATGAAGTGCACATGAGAATTCGATGGAGGGGAGAAGATGAAGTAAGTTTGAGGGGACAAGTGCTGAAGACCTGAACTAGTGCAGCTATTCTAAGCTGAGTTCATACTATTGTAAGCAGAATTGAGTTACTGCTGAATACTCATAGGATTTGCAGAAGATTTTTAGACTACATCTCTCACCCAGTACTCTACCAGGTGGACTAGGAGACAAGCTCGGGGGTCCTGAGAATTGCAGTCCAGCTCTTCTCCATGAGTTGGTTGGGAGGAACAACCTCCTTAAGCTGTTCTCACCTCATATATACTATGGGTTCTATTTGTTTAAGTTCAGTCATTAAATTATTTACTGTATCTGGAAAGTTTAAGAGTTTTCAATAATATAGCATATTTCTGTTTTATTTTTGTTTTATTTCTGTTTTATTTCTGTTAGGGATAAATAGGAAAATTATTTATGTTGTGGAAGTTAGTAACTAGCTAGATTAGGGTAAATTAGTAGAGAAATTTCTGAGTTAATTGATAGATAGAAAGAAAATACCTAAATTGTATTTTTCCACACCTTTTGCAAGGCAGTACTCTAGTACATTAGGTTTATTTATTTTCAAATAGTGGATGCAATAAAATATGAATGTAGGATGTAAATGGTTATTCTCCACGGGATTTTGTATAAATTATTTATAGATCTTTATCTGTATTTGTGTTATTTACTTAAAGTATTTAAATAAACTAAATAAAAATAGAAGAAAAATCATAAGTATTACACACTGGTTTATGTAATATTTTACACAGTAAAAACAGCAAAGTTACATATTATAAACCTAGTATGTAATCCTATTAGATAATGTAGGAACAGTAAATTATCTAGACTAAGTTAAACTTAGCAAAATAGTAAAACTAGGTTAAATATTTACCCAGTTAGCTCACTTATGCAAAAATTTAAACTAACATTTACTAAAACAAAAATACTAGCTCTATAAACCTTTAAAAAGAATTAGGGTTTGCAAAAGATTTGTTCTTTCACAACATAATAAATTCAAATTTTTTTAATACCAAAACCTAGCAGTATATTCCAGAAACTACAGAAAAGAAATACATTTATTCAATAATATTATTCTTAGTCCTATTTCCAGAATTCATTGCAGTATTATTAGTTTTGTTGCTATCAAAGTATTTCCTTACCCAAGGTCTTCAAATCCTATTCCTTTAAATAAGAAACAAAATTTCTTACTAATCTATTTAAACCTAACCATCGAAAAGTAAATAACAATAAAAGTAGCTAAAATAAACAAAATATACATAATTTAAACCAAACAAAGATACTGCTAATTCAGCCTTAAGCTATAACAATCCTTTTAATATTAAAAACAAACTGAACAGACATAGTTTGGCCTACGGCCTTTTACATCTTCTGTCAATGCTTAAAAGCCTGAGCAACAGTATCTTTATACAAATAGAGTTTACAAAAAGGAAAATAACCATCTATGTTCGACTAAAAAAACCCTCCCAAAAAGGAATTTTCGCAAGAGCAGCCTTTAGGGTTTTTCAAACACTAATCAAATCCTCATGAAATGACCCAATGGCCTAACAGTAAAGTCACGGCTTAAAGCCAGCATTAAAAAGTATCACCATATATTCAACTATGGCCGAGAAGGCTCAAAACTAAATTATGTAAGTCACGGCTGTGAAAGCCCATACCCTCTCATTACAAAACAACCACTAGGGCTTTTTAATAGGAATTAAAAAGAACAAACAGAGCATCTAATGGCCATGGCCGAACCAACAACTACAACACACGGCAGAACCATCATAATCCACCACATAACTCGTGCAGGAGAACCCTAGGTGGAACCGAGGCTTACCAAGGGGATGCTCTCTTAGAAGCTCTATTGATGGAGTTTAATAAAATTCGAGACACCGTTGAAGAGCCTGCACAAAGTCAAATGAAACACGAATGATCAATACATAATTTCACAAATTATAATCTTAATATTGTGCAGCAGAGTTTTAAATAATTCTTTTTTCTTACCAAAAGGAGTGTAGCAGCTGTTTGGAAGTCACGAGCTAGCCTTAGTCTCCTTCGAAGAGCACTGTCAAAAGATACATAGTTCGTAGTGTCCAAGTGAGAAGTCTCAGGCCATGACGAAGAAAGGTGTAAACCAACTCTAGAGAACAAACCGTAAAAACATTGGACCAGTTACTCAGTCCTAACTCCTTTTTACAGTCAAGGACCAAGCTCACTCCATCAAAACCACTATCACCACACTGAGTTAGTGAAAAGTGCTCGTAGGGTCAGAGTTATCAGCCAGAGGGATGATGGTGAAGCTAGGGTAATAATGCTAAAGAATATCACACTAATTCAGCTCAAAATTTACATAAAAACCCTTACACAGTGAAGGAACGACCCCGGCAAAGAAGTTTACACTCAATGGAGTGACAGTAAGTCTTGCGACCGTAACCCTGCGACTGCTCACTCCATAACACTAAAAACAAAGAGAATGGTAATGTGAATTAGGGTTAAGGACAAGCGCTTCATTTGCCTCCAAAGTCAACTAACCCTAATCATCGGGCACCAACCACGTGTCCTCTAAATCATTTGCTAGATATCGGTTTCATGATATAGTTCCAGTTCTTGATTAACCTGCACATAATATTTTTAAGTAAAAGGTCAAAATCATAAAATTGTAATGACTTGATTTCATAATCTATGAATTGGGTTTTAATTGTTTAAAATGTAAACTTTAAATTTGGGAAGGATCCATGAAACACTAGGATTGCAAAGTAAATTTAAACCTTAGTTTATGATTATCCATTTCTCATTTCCCTTAAAAAATAATGTTTTCTATAGGTTGTAGTAAGACACCAAAATATTAAAGGATGGACCAACATCACGAAAATACCTAAACATAGAAACTTTGAACTAGGACTTAGTCTATTCATGGATTAAAAATTATGAATATATGCCTTGTTAATAATCACGCATATAAAATGAGAATTTTATATAAAGGGATATAAAAATAATATTAATACGTGGGTAAAGAAGAATCATTGGGAGAAAATAATTAAACTGTTAGAAAGAACTTAAATAATTATATACAGCACTAAATATCAAATACTAATAGTATGTGAGTGGTTTTGTTCACAAGTATATTTAACATATCTTGCAGTCCATAGACTTTGTAGATTAGTGCATTCTTAATGGCAGAAGTAAATATATCCATAAGATGCATCGTCTAAAATAAAATACAAGTCTATAACTGAACAACACAAAATGGAAAGGAATGGAACAAGTACTGTGGAAGTAAACATAACTGCACTAAATGCATTCTTTTACAATAGTGTTATTACAAACATTCATGCAAATTTCTAACAATAGAAATACCAACAATACCTTTTACGGGAACAAGTTGCAAAACAAACAAATTAACTAGCATTTTATCCTATGCTAGTTGAGTGTTATTTCTCGATCTGGAATTTACTGGTAACAAAGATGCTTACTTGTTTAGAACCTGTAAAAGAAGCATCACTTCACTGTGTAAGTTGTAAGCTAAGTAAGCCCCGATCTCATCTAATGTTCTTTCCTACTTGACATAAGACAGTAATAACACACTTAGCATCAGTTTTAGAAGTAGTTTACTTTCCTGCCCTTTTAAAACATAAACTGTTGAATTTAACATCCATAACATGGTACTTCAAGATAAACAAATACAATATATAGAACTAAAGAAATATAATGCTCAATTCTAATTACTATTGTTTGAATAACCGCTAGCAGTTATTGATTCATAGGCAATGACATCCTTGAACATTTTATGTTACATGAAAAATTTTAAATTTTTATGAATTTTTGGGTTATTACATGTGGTATCTGAGCACAACGTTCAGACACTAGGCCTGAATGTGGCTCAACTTGAATCAATAAAATAGTAGGTTTAAAACATGCATACTGATTTTTACTTTTCTTTTGAATTATACTTCCAGAGAATTTTTCTGAGTTAACTGCAAGTATTGAAAGATTGGAAGAATATGCAGATGAGGAGTCCCCATTTACTGAACGAAGTAATTCTAAAAGTGAACCCATACAAGAAGAAATAACTAATAACTCTTTTGAATTATTACAAACAGTTAAGGAACTAAGAACAGAGATGGAAACTGTCAAAAAGGAAAATGAGAGAATTCTGAGAGCTCGGGAGGAGCTAAATCAGATTTTAATGGAAATATTTCAGAATGAAGAAAAAGATAAACGAACAAAGTCTGAAGATATATCTTATCAACATAAAGATAAAAAGTCTAAACAGTTTATAATCGAAAATAGCTCATCTTCTTAGGTTTATGGCGATCCAAATAAAAAGAATTATCAATATACTAGTGATAGTAGTAAAGATAATCATCATACAAGAAAGAGAAAGTTTAAAGCTGATGAAGAAATCTCTGGAGAATTCAAGAAAATTAAGCCACCAACATTTAATGGTGAAACTGAGAAGGGAGAAGAGGCTGAATCATGGCTCTCTGGGATGAAGAAATATTTTCAAATTTATAATTACTCTAATCAATTGAAAGCTAGAATGGCTATTTATAACCTCACTGGGAAGGCAGATATTTGCTGGCAGGACCTAAAAATAGTAAAAGGCATTAGGGAGAAAAACATCAACTAGAGTACGTTTAAGAAATATTTTAAGAAGAATTTTTTGTCTGAACAGTACTACGAGGAGTGGGCTAAGGAATTTTATGAATTAAAACTAGGAACAATGAACATGAAAAAACTAAACAGTAAATTTCTAAGTCTGCGCAGATATGTGCCATATATTGTGGACGAGAAGCCTAAGGTACAACGGTTTTTAAGCTGCTTACCCTTTCATATAAAAGACAGAATTGAGTATGACAATCCAAAAATTTAGAAAAAACAATGAGAAAGGCAAATTTATGTTATGAACAGAATCGCAAAAAGGAAAGTATGACAAATTGGAAGGCTAAAAGAACTAATAATTTTGAACAGAGGAAGAAAGGTTCTGTACCTAACCGAAATTTTAAGAATAATAACACACAAAAAATTTCTAATAAAAATTTCCAAGAGAACAAAAGTAATTCACAGATAAATCCAAATGGTCAAAGAAGTAAAGAATCTGTTAATAATCATAGTAACTATACCAAAAATTTTGGACGAAAGAAACCAGTAAAGTGCTGGGAATGTAATGGTCCTCATTATGCATCAGTTTGCCCCAACCGGAAGAAGATTGTTAGCAACATACATACAATATAGGAGGAGATGACTGTCGGTGATCTAGCAAGGACAATTCTCGGGATCAATGCAGCACTGGAGAATAGGCATGCGGATTACCAAACTTCCATGGTGGAAGTGGAAGGTAAGCTGAATCAAATACCTATATCTATTTTAATTGATCCAGGGGCTAGTTTAAGCTATATTTCTCCTGATTTAGTAGAAAAATGTAAGTTATTAGTAGAAAAGTTTGCAAAGTCTTGGTTAGTCCAGCTAGCTACTGAAGCAAAAAGGAAGGTGATCAGCTTTGTTAAGAATTGTATTGTAAAAATGGATCAGTTTGAAACCTATGTTAAGCTTAATGTATTACCTTTAGGTTCTTATGATATGTTAATTCATATGGATTGGCTAGAACAGCATAGGGTAGTCCTGAACTGTTTCGATAAAACCTTTACTTGCGTAAATAACGATGGAGAAACAGTAAATGTAAAAGGAATCCCTAGGAAAACAACTATAAGACATATTTCTGCTTTGCAACTTAAGAGAGTTGTTCGGAAGGGCTATAAATCCTTTGTTGTAACAGTAATTAATGAAGAAAATACTAATAACGAAGATAAACTAAAACTGGAAGATATTCCGATCCTGAGGGAGTATTCGGATGTCTTTCCGAAATAAATTCTGGGACTGCCTCCAAAGCGGGAGTTAGACTTTACTATTGATCCGGTACCTGGTGCAATGCCCAACTCAAAAGCCCCTTATCGAATGAATACACTAGAATTAAATGAACTAAAGTCGCAGTTAAAAGAACTCATTGATAGGAAGTATATTAGACCCAGTGTGTCTCCCTGGGGAGCACCTGTTTATTTTGTTAAGAAGAAGGACGGAACTCTACGATTATGTATAGATTACTGTCAACTAAATAAAATGACTATCAAAAACAGATATATGTTACCCCACATAGATGATCTGTTTGATCAGCTACATGGAGAAGCGGTATTCTCAAAGATTGATTTATGATCTGGTTACCACCAAGTCTGAATAAAAGATGAAGACATCTCTAAAACAGCTAGGACTAGGTATGGTCATTACGAGTTTGTTGTTATGCCATTTGGGATTACTAATGCCCCAGCTGTTTTTATGTATCTGATGAATAATGTAATGCATAAATACCTTGATAAGTTTGTGGTCGTATTCATTGAAAACATCTTAATTTACTCAAAGTCTGAAGAATAACATTTAAAAATTGTCTTACAAGAGTTACGAGAACATCAACTCTATGCAAAATTTAGTAAATGTGATTTCTTTAAGGATAAAATATAGTATCTGGGTCATGTAGTGACTAAAGAAGGAATTTTCGTTGACCCTAAAAAGATAAAGGCAATCGAAGAATGGCTAGTCCCAAAAGACGTAACTGACATACGATCATTCATGGGGATTACTGGCTATTATTGAAGATTTATCGAAGGGTTTTCAAGAATTGCAAATCCCATAACTTCTTTACAGGATAAATGGAAGAAATTCGAGTGGAGTCAAAAGTGTGAAGATAGTTTTAAAAAAGTTAAAAACATTATTAACCACCACACCAATCTTAAGAATTGTTGACCCTAATAAAGGTTTTATAGTATGTACTTATGCATGCAATGAAGGTTTAGGTGGAGTTTTAACTTAGGAAGGACACGTCATTGCTTATGAGTCTAGAAAGCTGAAGATTCATGAAAAAAATTATGCGACCTATGAATTAGAATTGGCTGATGTCATACATGCCTTAAAAATTTGGCGTCATCATTTAATTGGAAGAAAGTTTCTATTAATGACAGATAATAAAGGGTTAAAATACATGTTGGATCAACCTAACTTAAACGCTAGGAAAGCTAGGTGGCTAGCTTTCCTCAGCTAGTATGATTTCGAAATCCAACATATTAAAGGAAAAGAAAATAAGTTTGTTGATGCTTTAAGCAAAAATGCAAAACTGAATTTTACAGCAATAATGAGCACCTATAAAACAAATTTAGAAGAACATCTAGAAGAAGGAATAAGACAAGATGAAAATTATCGGAAATTACAAGCAAGGGTAAGAGAAAATTTAATTTAAAGTTTAAGTACGGGGTATAGTTTGAATGAAAAAGGATTATTATTATATAAAGATAGACTATACGTACCTATTGTACCTAAGATTAAGTTGTTGATTTTAAATGAAATTCATAAGATCCCTTATTCAGGGCATCCAGGTTATCAGAAAACCATAACTATGCTAATAAAGGATTATTCTTGGCCAAACATGAAAAATGAATTGGTAGAATACATTGCTAAGTGCTTTGAATGTCAACAAATAAAGACTAAACATCAACATCCAGCTGGGTTACTTCAGCCATTACCTATTCCTAGCTGGAAGTGGGAGATAATCAGCCCTGATTTTATCACAGGACTACCTAGAAATCAAAACTTGAATGACTCAATAATGGTTGTTGTCGATAAATTAAGCAAGGCATCTCATTTTATACCTGTAAAAACTACTTATAAAGCTGCAAATATTGCCGATATTTTCTTAAAACAAATTTTTCGTTTACATGGAATACCGAAAGTAATAATTTCAGACAAAGACCCTAAGTTTACGGGCAAATTTTGGAAGTCTTTGTCTAAAGGACTAAATACTACATTAAACTTCAGTATCTCTTTCCATCCTCAAACAGATGGATAGAATGAAAGAGTAAATCATGTATTGGAGGATCTGCTCAGAATGTATGTAAAAGAACAGCTAGGTAAATGGGAAGATTACTTACACCTGGTAGAATTTGCTTACAATAATCACTATCAAGCCTCAACAAGATATAGTCCTTTTGAAATTTTGTATGGCAGGAAGTTCAATACCCCCATCCCATGGAGTAATCTAGTTGACAGGCTAGTATTAGGACCTGAATTATTAAAAGAGAAAGAGTTAATTGTAAAACAAGTGCAAGGTAACTTGAAAGTTGCACAAGATCGACAGAAAAGTCAAGCAGATCTTAAATGAAATCAAAAGGAGTTCCAGGTAGGTGAACATGTTTTTATTAAGGTGAGACCTAAAAAGTGTTCTCTGAGGTTAGGAAGTTGTGCTAAGTTAGCACCCCAATATTACGAACCTTTTGAAATACTATCCAGAATAGAACAAGTAGCATATCAATTAGCTTTGCCTCCAAACTTAAAGGTTCACAATGTTTTTCATATTTTTGTATTAAAAAAATATGTACATGATGCTACTCATGTTATTAATTGGAATGATGTGCAGGTGGATCCCGAAGGAAATTTTCTGGTGGAACTGGATTGTATCCTCGAAAGGAGGGAGATCTCGCTTTGGAATCGCACCATTGGTTAGGTGAAGGTGCAATGGAAGCACCTTAATCCAGAAGAAGCCACCTGGGAATTGGAAAGTCATATGGGGGATTCATATCCAATTCTATTTCAGGGCAATTCTGAGGACGAAGAATAAATAACATCGAGGATGATGTTATAAATTAAGGGGGTGTGTATGTCACATGCCCCAATCTGCAAAACAATTTCATGTTTTTGAGGAAAATTATGTTATATTTTATGTTAAAGTTTGTAATTAATGACCAAGTGGGGTCAAGGATAATTTAATGTATTTCAAAATTTTTATTAATAAATAAATGAAAAATGAGACAACAACTTAGGGGAGCTGTTAAATGAGTGTTTTACTAGTCACTTGGTGAAGGAGGCTGGGTTGAGAGCAAATTGACATGTGGCAGCATCCTCAAACTACTTATAGTTGTTGCAGGTGGAAACTACCCTATTTTTGTGGTCATGATTCCCCAAGAAAGTGGAACAGGAGCAAATGGCTCATTAAGTAAAAACTGACCCAAAAGTCCTAGGCATGCTAATAAAACTTCCCATTGAAGACAGTCGAGGCTGCTCATTCTAGTTTTGTGATCATTTTGAGTGAATGAAGTGCACATGAGAATTCGATGGAGGGGACAAGCTGAAGTAAGTTTGAGGGGACAAGTGCTAAAGACCTGAACTAGTGCAGCTATTCTAAGCTAAGTTCATACTGTTGTAAGTAGAACTGAGTTACTGCTGAATACTCAGAGGAGTCGCAGAATATTTTTAGACTACATCTCTCACCTAGTACTCTACCAAGTGGACCAGGAGACAAGCTCGGGGGTCCCGAGAATTGTAGTCCAGCTCTTCTCCAGGAGTTGGTTGGGAGGAACAACCTCCTTAAGTTGTTTCCACCTCATCTATACTACAGGTTCTATTTGTTTAAGTTCATTCATTAAATTATTTACTGTATCTAGAAAGTTTAAGAGTTTTCAATAATATAGCATATTTCTGCTTTATTTTTGTTAGGGATAAATAGGAAAATTATTTATGCTGGGAAGTTAGTCACTAGCTAGATTAGGGTAAATTAGTAGAGAAATTTCTGAGTTAATTGACAAATAGAAAGAAAATACCTAAACTGTATTTTTCCACACCTTTTGCAAGGCATTACTCCAGTATAGTAGGTTTATTTATTTTCAAATAGTGGATGCAATAAAATATGAATGTAGGATGTAAATGGTTATTCTCTACATGATTTTGTATAAAAATTTTATAGATATTTATCTGTATTTGTGTTATTTACTTAAAGTATTTAAATAAACTAAATAAAGATAGAAGAAAAAGCTTAAGTATTACACACTAGTTTATGTAATATTTTACACAGTAAAACTAGCAAAGTTACATATTATAAACCTAGTATGTAATCCTATTAGATAATGTAGGAACAGTAAATTATCTAGACTAAGTTAAACTTAGCAAAACAGTAAAACTAGGTTAAATATTTACCCAGTTAGCTCACTTATGTAAAAATGTAAACTAGGGTTTACTGAAACAAAAATACTAGGTCTATAAACCTTTAAAAAGAATTAAGGTTCACAAAAGATATGTTCTTTCACAACAGAATAAATTCAATTTTTTTTAATACCAAAGCCTAGCAGTATATTCCAGAAACTATAGAAAAGAAATACATTTATTCAATAATATCATTCTTAGTCCTATTTCCAGAATTCATTGCAGTATTATTAATTTTGCTGCTATCAAAGTATTTCCTTGCCCAAGGTCTTCAAATCATATTCCTTTAAATAAGAAACAAAATTTCTTACTGATCTATTTAACCCTAACCATCAAAAAGTAAATAACAATAAAAATAGCTAAAATAAACAAAATATACATAAATTTAAACCAAACAGAGATACTGCTAATTCAGCCTTAAGCTATGAAAATCCTTTTAATATTAAAAACAAACTGAATAGACATAGTTTGCCCTATGGCCTTTTACATCTTCTATCAAGGCTTAAAATTCTGAGCAAGAGTATCTTTATACAAACAGAGTTTACAAAAAGGAAAATAACCATCTATGTTCGACTACAAAAACCCTCCCAAAAAGGAAGTTTCGCAAGAGCATCCTTCAGGGTTTTTCAAACACTAATCAAATCCTCATGAAACAACACAATGGCCTGACAGTAAAGTCACAGCTTAAAGCCAACATTAAAAATTATCACCATATATTCAACTATGGCCGAGAAGGGTCAAAACTAAACTATGTAAGTCACAGTTGTGAAAGCCCATACCCTCTCATTACAAAACAACCACTAGGGCTTTTTAATAGGAATTAAAAAGAACAAACCGATCATCTAATGGCCACAGCTGAACCAACAACTACAGCACATGGCAGAACCATCATAATCCACCACACAACTCGTGCAGGAGAACCTCAGGTGGAACCAAGGCTTGCTAGGGGAACGCCCTCTTAGAAGCTCTGTTGATGGAGTTTAATAAAATTTGAGCCACCGTTGAAGAGCCTGCACAAAGTCAAATGAAACACGAATGATCGATACATAATTTCACAAATTATAATCTTAATATTGTGCCGCAGAGTTTTAAATAATTCTTTTTTCTTACCAAAAGGAGTGTAGCAATTGTTTGGAAGTCACGAGCTAACCTTAGTCTCCTTCGAAGAGCACTGTCAAAAGAGACACAGTTCGTAGTGTCCAAGTGAGAAGTCTCAGGCCACGACTAAGAAAGGTGTAAACCCACTCTAGAGAACAAACCGTAAAAACATTGGACCGGTTACTCACTCCTAACTCCTTTTTACAGTCAAGGACCAAGCTCACTCCATCAAAACCACTATCACCACACTGAGTTAGTGAAAAGTGCTCGTAAGGTCAAAGTTATCAGCCAGAGGGACGATGGCGAAGTTAGGGTAACTATGGCGAAGAATATCACACTGATTCAGCTCAAAATTTACATAAAAACCCTTACACAGTGAAGGAACGACCCCGGCAAAGAATTTTACACTCAATGGAGTGGCAGTAAGTCTTGCAGTCGTAAGCCTGCAACTGCTCACTCCATAACACCGAAAAACAAAAAGAATGGTAATGCGAATTAGGGTTAAGGACAAGCCCTTCATTTGCCTCCAAAGTCAACTAACCCTAATCATCGAACACCAACCATGTGTCCTCCAAATCATTTGCTAGATATGGGTTTCATGATATAGTTCCAGTTCTCAATTAACCTGCACATAATATTTTTAGGTAAAAGGTCAAAATCATAAAATTGTAATGACTTGATTTCATAGTCTATGAATTGGGTTTTAATTGTTTAAAACATAAACTTTAAATTTGGGAAGGATCCATGAAAGACTAGGATTGCAAAGTAAATTTAAACCTTAGTTTATGATTATCCATTTCTCATTTCCCTTAAAAAATAATGTTTTCTATAGGTTGTAGTAAGACACCAAGACATGGAAGGATGGACCAACATCACAAAAATACCTAAACATAGAAACTTTGAACTAGAACTTGGTCTATTCATGGATTAAAAATTATGAATATATGCCTTGTTAATAATCACGCATATAAAATGAGAATTTTATATAAAGGGATATAAAAAAATATTAATACTTGGGTAAAGAAGAATCATTGGGAGAAAATAATTAAACTGTTAGAAAGAACTTAAATAATTATATACAGCATTAAATATCAAATACTAGCAGTATGTG
>LPNX010439937.1:528189-565852 GCA_001517045.1 Pseudotsuga menziesii
CGAATTTCGACACAGATCCATAGTTGTGTTAGGTCATGTTTCTTGGGTTGAACCAATGTTGGGATTTCCAATTATAATTGATCAATAGGGTAAATAATTCCAGGTGCAAGCATGCTGTCGATTTCTTTCTTTACTATTTCCTTATATTTGTGTGCAAGTTTTTATGGTATTTTCTTTACTGGTTTTGCAATGGGTTTGATGTTGATTTTCATTCCACCCATTTCTTGCACAAGTACTTTTAAATATTTGTAATCCCAAACAAATACATATTGAAATTATTTCAATAAATTGACGATTTTTGTCATCTATTCCTCATTCCAATAGTCACCTATTTTTTCCATTTTAGTTCTGTCATCATTGGATATATCTACTTCTTTTGTCTTAACTTTCACATCCATCCATTCTGGTGCTTTGCTTTCGTTGATTTGTTGATTACCTTCTTTTAATTGTGAAAATGTTGTTGGAATGGATTCTGGAGACAATATTTTAGGGTCCTCTTTCTCGGATGTTTGAACTTTGAAGATTATTCTGATTGGTTTTGAGGTGTGTGGGTGTTCTAATTTCCATTGGAAACTTTTCCCTTCTTTTTCTGTTTTTAATTGAATTCGTGTTGAATGTTGGATTTCAATTGACCTAATGTTGTTACATGTAACATTATGTCAAATAAGTTGATCCTCTGTTGGGATTTTTTTGTTTATCGGTTGTAGGAATATTTTTATCTGTTTACTTGTTTCGTTCATTAATTCATTCCGTGGAGAGAATGTGAAGTCATTGAGGAAATCCTCTTTGAGTTATTTCCATGCGAACTTTTCTCCTCTTGTTCCCTCCATTTTGTACCACTTATTCGGTATATCATCTAGCGTATTTGGAAATAAGTGGGGCCAAACTCGTTCACATTTGTATCCTAGTATTCTCCATTCTTTTTTCACAGAGGTCAATGTGTTTTTCAGGGTCTTGTCCTTGTGTGAAGATTGGAATGTTTGCTCGTGTTATGAGTTTCTTTCCTCTGAACCTTTCGACAAAGTATGTTGATGTTGTAGTACAATTTTGTAACATGGATTGATATGTATCCCATCATCATGCAGATTTACCCGTGAATGTATCAACCAAACTCTGAAGTCCACTTTGTTCACCTACATTTTTCGAGACTACTTCGACATGAGAAGATGGTGACTCTCGTTCTTTGTATCTCAACACTGGTCTAGTTAATGATTCGTTTTTCATTGGTCTTAGAGTTGGATATTCTCTGATTTTTTGCTCAAATATTTTCGAGATTGTAGTGACAGAAAAGCACTGTCGTGATTTCTTTTTAGGAATAGCTTGGATTGTCCAACATTCTCGTGCTTGTAATTCGTAGTTTTCTATTTTCCAATCATACAGTTCAACATCCGAGTTAGACCCGACTGATTCATGGTTTCTGGTATGGATTTATCCTTATGCATTAGGTTCAGTATAATATTCATTGTTCTTTATTTGGTATAGTTATCGAATATCAACATCATCGTCAATTGGTTCTATCCAAGGTTCTCCTTGTGAAGGGTAAATTGGTACAATAAATTTTTTCCCCTTGCCTTTGAATTTAAATTCCTTCTTTGTCAAGCGATATTTATACTTTCATTTTTCTTCCCCGAGGTCGGCCAACTAGACCAGGGAAGGAAATTAATCCTTCCTTGGGATTGATGTTTTCAAAGTTGACTTCACTCAAGATACCTTTTATGGTCGTGTCGACATTTTTCCATACCCTGATTGGTTCAATTAGTCCTTGTTCAGATAATTTTAGGTATATGTCAGATTCATGTAATTGTGGTTTTCCAAGTTGTTCCCATGTATCCCAAGTCGTGATATTTACCTACGATCCAAAGTCAAGAACGAATTGTCGGACGTGGTAACCTTCAATTTCTAAGTCGACTAGAGCGTCTGCATCGTTTTTGTCTTTTTTATTTAGGCCACATATACTTTTATCTTATTTTTCTTTGCTATACTTATTTTTGATATTATACAGTAAATCTATTAACTTTGCAACATACTCCTCTTTAGTTGTCAGTTTGATTAATTCCTAAGTAGTTTATTGTTGAGATTTGTCATGTTATTCTTGTGATGCTAATTCTTGAAACATTTTTTATGCATTGTTATATAATTGACTTTGCTTGCTAGGGTTAGGATATTCTTATTTACTTTTTATTTTACTAATTTGTGGGTTATTAATACCAATTTTCATTCCTTTGTCGAGTTACGGTATGAATATTCTTGTTTTGGATAACATCATTTTTACGAACACTGGACAAGAAATTAAAATTCTTTTTATTAGTGATTTTTTCGAGAATAGTAGGGAAATCTTCCAAGAAGTGATCGCCTACTCCACAGTTTGTACAAAATTCTAGATTGGTTCGATCTTTGTATGGACACTCTGCATGTCGATGACCTTCGTTAAGACATGTGTAGCACTGAATGGTTCGAGGTGGTCTATTCTCTCGATTTTCAAAGTGTCGTCCTCACCCTTAGAATACTCCCCGTATAGATCTTTGTATGGATGTGATAGGCATGGGACCGCTGATATTAAAATGTATCAGTCCCAATATTCATGATGCTTGGTTTGTCTTCCCTCGATCGAACTTATGCTCAGGGTGCTTTCCAACAACACAGCCTTTGCAAATTCTAGTAGTTTCCTTGATTACCGGGAGGCCTTCAACCATATATTTTTTTTGTAATTTCTGAAAGTATTTGAAGTTAAGATGGCTGAACCTCTCATGCCATAGTCTACTAACTTAATTTCCATGAGTCAGCAGTGCGGTGGGCTTTGCATCCGCCACAAAATGGGAAAAATCATTGGCTTTTGCATGACGATTTGCAAGGCCTTTTGCAACAAGTTTCCCGGATGCAAGTTCCATGACCTCTACATCATTCGAGATGAAGGATACTCTCTTGGGAACTCCCGTATGTGTCATTTGATAAACACTAAGGAGGTTTGATTCCAGAGATGGTACATACAAAACATTTGAAAAATATCCATTCTCAACATCAACAGTACCTTGTCCTTCTGAAATGATGGTGGAGTCATCTCCCATGTGTATGGGAATGGATTTGCCGGTCTCCAAAGATGAGAAGGAGTCTCTTTTAGCCATCATGTGGTTCGAAGCTCTAGAATATATCAAGAGTGCTTTGGACTTCGAAGTGCTTGCCATGAGGCCATGACCTCTTTCATGATGTGGTTCCTGATCCTGCTAATCTCTCCTCCGAAAGATTTTCGGAAGATTGATGTGATTTATTTCAAGGAGAGAGGTAGATTCATCAAGTTTATTTTTCACGCATGCATGTTCAGGGTGGAATCCCTTCCTACAGTATGAACACTTGACTTTTTCCTTTCCATGATGCCCTTTTCCTTTGTTCTTCTTTGAGTCGGAAGACTCTTCATGCTGCTAGTTTTCAACTTTAGGCTTAAGAGCTTCGAATTTAGTTTTTGGGTTCTTTTGTTGCTTTCATTTCCCCTTTAGATCTTTGGGCCCTGAGACATGGAGGGATTGATCACAGGAGGATCTGATGATCCCCATATGGACAAGCTTATCATGTTCACTTGTTAGGGACTCAATGAAGGCATTGAGTTAAGGCATCTTCCATCTAAGGGTTGTGAGCTTCCCCGCATGGAATGTAGAGACAAAAACCAAATAATCAGCTCCAAGTTTGGAGAGTATGGTGAGGATGAGCTAATCATCCTCCTTCTCCACTTTACATTACTTCAGCAGTAAGACAATGTGATTGAACTTTGTGAAAAAAGTCATTCAAGGTCTTGAAATTGGAAGGCTGGAGAGACATCAACTCATTCTCAAGATGGTATACTCTAAAATCATCCTATTTTCCATATAGGGTTTCCAATTTGTCGTAGATTTCCTTTGGAGTCTTCAATCCCGAAAGATGGAAAAGAAGATCCCAGGAAACAGAGAGGCACAAGAATCCGAATGCTTCATCTTTCTTGTTCAAGAATCTAGCTTTGTCTGTCACAGAAGCAGGCTCTTCTTCAGTGTCCATAGTGACCCTATATATTCCTCTGGCACATAGCTGGATCTCGATGTCTCCTTTCCATGAGTTGAAATTGAACAGAGTCAAGATTTCTACGGAAGAAGCCATCTGAAACTGCTGGAGTGAATGCTTTCACTTGTTAAAAACCTGAAAATCACAACAAAAGGGGCACAGTAAGGTCGGAAATCCTACACATTTTAGGCTTTCATTGCACCCATCATAGTCAATCAAGCAAGCTTGATCAACAATTTCCTTACTTGGGGTATTTAGTGGTAAGACTTGGCTTCTGGTGCAGTGCTGGAATTTTTGAGCTTTGCTCAATTTTTCATGCAAGATCTGTCAAAAACCTTGTTTTTGAGAGATCTAAGCTTCGTCTTGTCATGAGCTTTGATACCATATTAATTTTTCACAGTGGTATAGGAACTGAAAACACAGTCTCACAAAGAATATAGACAAATATGCATAAAATTGGCAAAATGGTGCTGCAATGGAAGTAGCAACTCTATATAATCAAATGAATAATGAATAATGATACAATACAATGATCATGCTAGATGCATGAATGCTAAGACAATTCGAATTCCCAAGGAGGTCATTCGAATTGAATGAAGGAGTGTAGCTTAACTGAATGTAAGCCACATTGAACACTCAAGTTAACCACTGATCAAAACCCTAATTGACTCAACTGAGCCCTAACTGAAGTTGGAGTGCAAAAAATGACTGAGTCTAACTTAAATTAGCTCATACACATGTCACTACAAGACAACCAACAAGTGGTAGCGCACCAATGACTCCAATGAACCCCGATGAGGTTAACTGAAGTGTAACTGACCATCAAAAGTGGTTGGAGGCACCCCTATTGATTCCAGTTCATTAAATAATCATTAAATAATCAATTTAATGAAAGGAGGTGCCTTCATTGCTCTGTTTAACTTATTGTAACCATCAGTTAGCAATAAAGTGCATTTATGACACTCATATCACCCCCGAAGTGCTACAGTTAGCCTCCCCGAATGAAGGAGAAGGCTTAGTTAGCCTCCTTGACTGAAGGTAGGTGTGGGTGTGCTCATGTTGATGTCATACAGTGCTCCTGTGATGTCAATTAAGTCAATGAAACTTAGGATAGTGGTTTAACTAGGCCAAATTGACCAAAATGAGTGTGTATGGTGGTAAATGTCTCCAACACTTCTTTTTCTTTTCATTCATTCCTTCTGGAGTTTTTCCTTCTTCTAGGAATTGAGCGATCTCTACTAAATATGAAGATAAAACTTCAATTATAAATAAATGAGCATCTGGTATGTCGTCTTCGATTCCAATTGGTTCTTCATTGGTGTCTATTCTCGACAAGTGGTCGGGTCAGATATTTGTTTTTCCTGGTCAAACTACGATTTCGAATTCAAATTCCTAGAATAAAAGAAACCATCGACAAATTATCCCATGATGTAAAGTTTTATTGACCAAGTATTTTAGTGCTTGGTGGTATGTGTAGAACACAAATGTGTTAGAAAGTAAATAGTTTCAGCATTTCTGGATTGTGCATACCATTCCAAGTGCTTCTCTTTCAGTCGTCAAGTAGTTCCTCTCATCTTTATTTAATTTTCTGTTGTTGTATGCGTTTGGAGAATTCATTCTGTCATCACCAGGTTGAGTTATGATTTCCCTAGTTTCTGTTCCTGAACCATCAATGTGTACGTGGAATTTGATCGACTAATTTGAAAACCTCAGTATGGGGGCTTCGACTAATATTTTTTTTAAGATGTTAAATGATGGAACACATTCATCGGTCCATTGGTACTCTTGATTTTATTTTAATAGTTCTTCCAAGGGGTAAGTCATGTCAAAGTAATGTCAAATGAATTTCCTATAATATACCGTATGTACAAGCAAGACTGTTACTTGTTTAGGATTCACTGGTGGTTTCAAGTTGAGAATGATTTTAATTTTTGTGTAGTCTACTTTAATGCCTTCTTTGCACACTACATGTCCCAATAGGATTCCTATTGGAGTTACAAATATGCGCTGCTTGATATTTAGGGATAATTGGATTTGTCGACATCTTTCTAACATAAGTCTATCCATTTACAATTATTTTTCAACATAGAGTAAATTGTCCATTGGTCAAAATATACAACCATAGTTTTGTATATGTATTCCTGAAATGCTTTGACGACAATTCTTGAAAAAAAAACTATTGCATTTTTCAATCCAAATGGCAGAACTTTATATGCAAATGATACAAATTTACATACACATGTAGTTTTATTTTGGTCATCCTTAGCAATGGGTACTTGATTATATCCATAAAATCCATCTGTAAATGAATACCACTCATGTCCTGTGACTTCATTAAGAATTCCATCCAGAAAAGGAGTCAAAAATGGGTCTGTAAGCATTACATTATTAAGTTCTCGGAATTTGACACAGATCCATATTTGTGTTGGGTCATGTTTCTTGGGTTGGACCACCATTGGGATTTCCAATTCTAATTGATCAATAGGGTAAATAATTCCAGTTGCAAGCATACTGCCGATTTATTTCTTTACTATTTCCTTATATTTGTGTGCAAGTTTTTATGGTATTTTCTTTACTGGTTTTGCATCGTTTTTTATGTTGATTTTCATTCCAACCATTTCTTGGACAAGTACTTTTAAATATTTGTAATCCCGAACAAATACATCTTGAAATTATTTCAATAAATTGACGAATTCTGTCGTCTATTCCTCATTCCAATAGTCACCTATTTTTTCCATTTTAGTTCTGTTGTCATTGGATATATCTACTTCTTTCGTCTTGACTTTCGCATCCATCCATTCTCGTGCTTTGCTTTCATTGATTTCATGATTACCTTCTTTGAATTGTGAAAATGTTGTTGGAATGGATTCTGGAGAAAATATTTTAGGGTCCTCTTTCTCGGATGTTTGAACTTTGAAGATTATTCTGATTGGTTTTGAGATGTGTGGGTGTTCTGATTTCCATTGGAAACTTTTCCCTTCTTTTTTTGTTTCTAACTGAATTCTTGTTGAATGTTGGATTTCAATTGACCTAATGTTGTTACATGTAACATTATGTCGAATAAGTCAATCCTCTATTGGGATTTTTTTGTTTGTCGGTTGTAGGAAGCTTTTTATCTGTTTACTTGTTTCGTTCAATAATTCATTCCGTGGAGAGAATTTGAAGTCATTGAGGAAATCCTCTTTGAGTTATTTCCACGTGAACATTTCTCCTCTTGCTTCCTCCATTTTGTACCACTTATTTGGTAGATCATCTAGCGTATTTGGAAATAAGTGGGGCCAAACTCGTTCATATTTGTATCCTAGTATTCTCCATTCTTTTTTCACAGAGGTCAATGTGTTTTTCAGGGTCTTGTCCTTGTGTGAAGATTGGAATGTTTGCTCGTGTTATGAGTTTCTTTCCTCTAAACCTTTCGACAAAGTATGTTGATGTTGTGGGACAAGTTTGTAACGTAGACTGATATGTATCCCACCATCATGCATATTTACCCGTGAATGTATCAACCAAACTCTGAAGTCCACTTTGTTCACCTACATTTTTCGAGACTACTTTGACATGAGAAGATGGTGATTCTCGTTCTTTGTATTTCAGCAGTGGTCTAGTTAATGACTCATTTTTCATTGGTCTTAGAGTTGGATATTCTCTGATTTTTTGCTCAAATATTTTCGAGATTGTAGTGACAGAAAAGCACTGTCGTGATTTATTTTTAGGAATAGCTTAGATTGTCCAACATTCTCGTGCTTGTAATTCATAGTTTTCTATTTTCCAATCATACAGTTCAACATCCGAGTTAGGCCCGACTGATTCATGGTTTCTGATATGGATTTATCCTTATGCATTAGGTTCAGTATAATATTCATTGTTCTTTATTTTATATATTTTTTGAATGTCAACATCATCGTCAATTGGTTCTATCCAAGGTTCTCCTTGTGACGGGTAAATTGGTACGATAAATTTTTTCCCCTTGCCTTTGAATTTAAATTCTTTCTTTGTTAAGTGATATTTATATTTTCATTTTTCTTCCCCAAGGTTGGCCAACTAGACCAGGGAAGGAAATGAATCCTTCCTTGGGATTGATGTTTTCGAAGTTGACTTTACTCAAGATACCTTTTATGGTCGTGTCGACATTTTTCCATACCCTGATTGGTTCAATTAGTCCTTGTTCAGATAATTTTAGGTATATGCCAGATTCATGTAATTGTGGTTTTCCAAGTTGTTCCCGTGTATCCCAAGTCATGATATTTACCTACAATCCAAAGTCAAGAACGACTTGTCAGACGTGGTAACCTTCAATTTCTAAGTCGACTAGAGGGTCTGCATCGTTTTTGTCTTTTTTATTTAGGCTACATATACTTTTATCTTATTTGTCTATGATAGACTTATTTTTGATATTATACATTAAATCTATTAACTTTGCAACATACTCGTCTTTAGTTGTCACTTTGATTAATTCGTTAGTATTTTATTGTCGAGATTTGTCATGTTCTTCTTGTGATGCTAATTCTTGAAACATTTTTGATGCATTGTTATATAATCGAGTTTGCTCGCTAGGGTTAGGATATTCTTATTTACTTTTTATTTTACTAATTTATGGGTTATCAATACCAATTTTCATTCCTTGTCGAGTTACGGTATGAATATTCTTGTTTTGGATAACATCATATTTATGAACACTGGAAAAGACATTAACATTCTTTTTATTAGTGATTTTTTCAAGCATAGTAGGGAAATCTTCCAAGAAGTGATCTCCTACTCCACAGTTTGTACAAAATTTTAGATCGATTCGATCTTTGTATGGACACTCTGCATGTCGACGACCTTTGTTAAGACATGTGTAGCACCAAATGGGTCGACGTGGTCGATTCTCTTGATTTCCGAAGTGTCATCCTCGCCCTTAGAATACTCCCCGTCGGTTAAAGTAATCATTTTGTTGTTCATATCGTCGGTCGTCATATATTTGATAATTGTTGTTCCTGTCGTTATTATCGTTTCTTTTGTTGTTTCTAGCGTTATTGTGCTGGTTGAAAACATTGGTTTGATATACCACTTGGTAATTTTGTCTATTTTTTAAATTCACACTCTATTGTGGAATGAGTTTTAACTTCACATATTGCGCACCAACAAGCTTGGTCATTCTTCATATTGTATGGGCAGTATTTTGTCATGTGTAAATCATGTTCTTGGGTGATGTCGCAAAAACATTTTGTTTGTATGAATCAGATTTCTTATCGATGACCATCTTGTCGAAAACTGTCTTTTGCATGGCTGACCGTCGAGCATTTTTTACACCATACTTCGTTTCCTCAGAGGCTCATTTCCCGTATGGATTTCTACATACTTTCGAGTCGTTCTTCAATGCGAGGGTTGACATGATTTACAGGGTAAAATTCGTCCATTTCAATTTGTAACGCTTTCATTAATTCATCTTCATATGCATTGAAGTTATCCAACATGATGTGCATTCATATTTTCCTTAATAGTCCAACCCATAACCAGTGGACTAATACTTGTTCATCAATGTTAAATTACAACTAGCTCAACAAGTATTTGAATCTTTTATCATATTCTCAGACTGTTTTCGTAGGCTTCTGAGCAATGGTTTTCAAATTCTTGGCTACGAGATGCTTGGCATCATGCGTTTTGAAGGAGTACATGAACTGTTGTTTGATCTGACTTTTTGTTTCATTTGACATTTTTTCCATGTAGGTCATCTACCATGTGAGTGCTCTTTTTTGAAGAGAACCAAAAAATTGTGCCATTTGGCGATCTTCACTGGTAATGGTGTTGGCCTCCCATATCGACTCACAGAAAAACCAATGTCTTTTTGGGTCTTTGTCTCCCTCATAGAGAGGAATATGTGAGGTAATGTGCACCATTTCTGCAATGCCTTCGGCTTCTCCTGTCAGTAGTGGTGATTGTGGGTCACTTCCTGTAACTGAACTTATTTCACAACTATTTTCAACATATGCTACTTTTAAGTGCGTATTCACAGGAATTAGGGCGCACTCTTCGCTTTCGACAACAATATCTTCTGTGTCAGTCGGTTCTCTGTTGACTGTCAAAAGTCAATTTTTTTTATATCGCTTCTGTCGATACCCAAGTGAAATTTTGTTTGATTTGGGTAACTCTCCTTACTGGTGATACTAACTTACTCGATGAACTATCTAATGCTGGAAGTGGCTAGGGGGCGCTCTTCCACGTTCTGAATAAAGTAGATGAAAACACTGATTAGAGGGTTGAAAAGTGACCCAATTCCCTTCCCGTGGTCGAGGAATTAATAGTCTATCAACTTTATTCCCTTCAACATATCGTCAACTCCATATAATTGATTGGCCAGTGTGGAGTCCTAATTCTTCTTCAAAAATGACTTGGACTTGGGCACTATGAGTAAGATGTAATGGGGAATACAAAATTATAGTTTTAGGTATAAGAACTTGGAGATCTTTTCCTTGCTCAATCCACAAGTCTTCCTCCATAAGTGACAAATCTTCATCAATGCTCTTTTCTTGTCGATCATAACTTGACTCTGGCGTATTTTCTTTTGTTTCTGAAACTATACCCATCATTCTCTCTTTCTGGAGTGAAGCAACCTTCTCTCTTATTTCTTCATGTTGCTTCCTTCTCTTTTCTCGTTCAATATTTTGGATATATGGAGTGCCTTTGTGTGTCATTGTTCTATTTTTGTCCTTTTTTTGTTTCTATTTTTCATTTCTTGCTTTGTGATGTTTTCATTTGTCGACAATTATCACTCTACTTTATCATAACATGATCAACTACCCCCTATTACCGACCCGAAATATTTTTAGTAATCTAGGGTGAAAATTTTTATTTGTTGAGGAATTAATCCCACTCTCTCTCTCCTGTACGAATTTTTCCCACTCTTTTTGTTTTTCTTCCCAGATCGTGTTTTTAGGTGGCATTAAAAACAGTGGTTGAGGTTCGACAATATGTGCTTCTCCTTTGTCGATCATAAATCTGAACAAGAGTGTCGGTAGTGAACAAAGGAATTGTTTAGTGAGGTCACTATAAAATATCTCCTTGATGTTATAGATAGATTCTCGTTCCTCGACAACTCATTCTTCACTGAACGCATCAACAATTATTTCAAAAGACTCTGACATATTCATGTGGCCTCCACTAGTTAGTGTTTGGCATAGTCATCGTTCTTTTCCATCTACCATACTTTTCATCCAGAAGCTTCTTCAGTGCACACATGACATATTCAAAAAAAAAATTCATGTGTTTAAGAAACAAATTTCTCTCTTGCTTGAGAAATAATTAGCTTGTTCCTTCTAGCATAATTTTGTAGATAGTTTTCTATTTTTTGTTTCCACCAATCCTTAGTATTTTGCTCTGATATCATTAGGTTATACTTTTAATCTTATACATGTACCATCGATAATGAAACCGATGTTGTAATCAAGAGGATTACACAGTTACCAATGATACATATTACATATTAATACAAGGAATGATACAGACAAGGGCCAAGTAATGGTAGAAATAACAATAAGTATTTCTATTACTCAAGAAAAACACTTACAGGTTTCATTACATGCAATCAAGTGCTATATGTGTTCTTCTTGAGTAATAGAAATACTTATTGTTCCATCTACCATTACTTGTCCCTTGTCTATATCATTGCTTGTATTAATCTGTAATATGTATCATTGGTAACTGCTCAATCCGCTTGATTACAACAATATTCACTAGTTGAGGGTCGGTAAGGTTCTAAGATTGTTGATTTGATGATTTTGGATGAGGACTCGATGATATTGATGGAAGCCTAGATGATGCGACTTGAATATTATAATATTTGATTGGTAGATGGGATTAATCAATAAGAGGTTAGTATTTTTATTTGATTTCCTTAGGGTTTAGGTGTAAATGATGGGATTCCTACTAATGTTTCTTAGGTTATACTCATGATAGGTTCTCTCTCTAGTGTATTTTTCATATGGAGTCTCCATGTGAAGATAGTGGGGCTTCACAAAGATGTCATCAAAATAAAAAAGGAACTCCTTTCTCCTTGAGAACGATGCCAAAAATGTTGTCACTTGATTTAGCAACCTAATGATCGTAAGGAATAATCGACTGCTAGATCGGTGGAACCTTGAGACATTTTCCCAAAGTGTCACACATTAATGGACCCCTCTCTTTAGGTCTCCTAGGTTCACCAATGTAAAACTTAGACTAACCACAGGAGGTGTTCCCATTCGAGCTTTCCCATGTACTTTCCAGTAAACCAAATTTCCCATAGTACTTACAAAACTGATTTGTCCAAGACGAGGTGCCTTGCAAATTAGAAAAGAGTATAAATGTATCACATTGTGGGGAATAGGCTAAGGGAATGAAAGGTAGTGAAAATAAATGATCTCCTAGCTACAAAACAATAACCCGTGATTAATGGTGAAGGTAGTGGTGTAAAGCCTTGGTCACTTTAGATTAGAAACAAGCCGAGATATATGATAAACCAGTTATATTCATATTTATTATAGCTTAGTAATTTTAAGACTGAAAATATGAACTTAGAAGTTGTATTAAATTGTTGGCATGTAAGTTAAATGTTCTCAACTTGAAAACTAACTTGTTGTCCTCGATGTTTCATATTTGAAGTATAATTACATCAAGCAAGAAATAACTAAATATTACTAATTAGTTACCAGATTTGAAAAAGATAATATTTGATGACCAGTGCATGTTTCCCAGGTGGTTTTTAAGGAGATTAGACTTAGATTTACAATGCATGTTCCTAGGATGTTGACCAAGTTCAAACTAGCCACGAAAAAATAATATCTAGTAGTGAAAAAAGAGGCCGAAATGGGAAATATGATCTGACTAGAGGTGATAAGCTAGTAACCAACACATAGAAAATAATGAAGATCCTACCTAGTGCCTTCATCCTGGTTAATTGAGTCAATACACTCCTTGCAGTTAGATTCTTTGTGGTAGTTTTACTTGGAGATGACTTTTCGATAGAATTTCCAATCACTTTATTGGTTGTTCCCTTGATAAATTTATTTCTCCTTCAACCTGCAAAACCAAACACATCAAATACATATCAATCAAAATCTTGCAAGCTAATATTCTCATTTAACTAGAGAAAGAGATGAGTGAAAATAACAAACAAAAATACAAAGAGAAACTAGCTATTACCAAAAGAAACTCCTTGAAAATCGATTCACTAGACCAAGGGGGGGCATGGGAAGCCACAAGGGAAATTTCACTCACAAAATGATGAATATTTTCCCACAAATCAAGTTTCTAACACAAACACACTAAAAGAGAGAGAGAAACATCTAATCTACTCAAGACACTAGAGAGATAAGAGAAAATGGAACTATGTATTGCTGTAACATTTCTTCTCCAAAAGTCCTTACAATGATTTCCTTTTTCTCTTTTATAGAAAAAGAAAAAGAAAAATCCTTGATCCATAAGGATTGAGGGTTGATACTTAATCCTAAGAAGGACAAATCAATGGCAAAGATCTATCGTTACATTTTACATTTTACAGATTGTTGGAAATTACATTTTGCAAGAGGGGGGAGAATTTCCTCATGAATACCAATTTACATAAGAAAAATTACAAAGTATTAAGTTGATTATTGAGTTTAGATTCCAAGTGGGACCCCATGCCACTTCATATACCAATTTGGAAGTGAAATAAATGTTGCAATCCTAAGACATTTTTCTAAGTGTGTTCCCTTGGTGAAGAGTGCCCCCCTCTTGGAGATGACAAGATGGAATGTGGTCAAGACATGAAGTTGGTCACTAGGAAGTGATCAATTTATCATTAGAACACCATTTAGTGAGGACCCAAGTGATTATTTTAACCATTAGACCTCCCATTTCAATGCATTTTTAACTTAAATAATTTTTTGAAATTAAACTTTAGACAATTTTATTATTATTTCCTATTAATTTGATCTTCAAGAATTGTTACCCAAAATTCATGAGAGTTTCATTGAATGGGTTCCTTGATGATTCAATGTTCCATACCAATCAAAACCATGTCATATACCAATCCAAAATTTCCACTTACAGGTTGCTCCAAATACTTATTATTTGACTTGGGCTTTTGGATCTTAACTTTGGAAAAATTCATAAATTAAAGTATATTCATTCAAAATGACTGAAAATGGTGTTTGTAGGGGTATAATTGGCTTTAAAAGTATGAAGTATGATGAATGGTGATACATGAAGACCAAATACTACTCGTTGGTCATATTGACCAAGTCAAAAAGTTGAAAAAGTCAACTTTATCAAAATTTAACAATGATGTCCAATGATGAAAGAACACAGCCAAAGATTACATTTGGATGAAATTACAAATTCAATTATCAATATTGAAAGTTCACTAGAGCTACAAATGCATACTTTACACAAGTGATATAAGTGAATGATCACATAGTTTCATCATAGGAAAATTTGTATAAAAAACATATAGCATGAAGTTAGTGTTATATCCATGCCACCATATAAGTTATCATTAAAATCATTACAAAAATCATTCTTCTCTTGGATGAAGTAGATGGTCAAAATCAAGAGGCTAGTGAAATGAAATATTGGTCAAGGATGACTTGATTGATTAGAATAAGGGGATAAAAAGGGACTCTGTGACATTCATTAATTAGGCAAACACTAGGGAGAATGTGTCTCACAAATGGATGATGTAATGGAGTAATATACCTCTTTGACCTTGACAATTAGACTCAACCCCCCATATTATTTGAAATTTTCTTTTAGGATCCTTCTTGGACTTGTCTTCTTTTATTTATTGGACTTGTTTTCTTGTTCTTTCTTCTTTTTGAGACCTTGGCCCTTTTATTTTTATTTAAGGCTCATGCAAGTTTTGGACTTGATTCTCTTTATTTCTTGTATGATTTTTTATTTTTCACATGGTCTTGATTTTCTTTCTTCATGCTGGTACAAGGAGTCTTCGATTGGGAGTTTCTTCATGTTCCCTTTTTGAGGCACAGAAGG
Organism: Pseudotsuga menziesii; assembly: GCA_001517045.1. NCBI lineage: Eukaryota > Viridiplantae > Streptophyta > Pinopsida > Pinales > Pinaceae > Pseudotsuga > Pseudotsuga menziesii. Next base: position 543,199 of record LPNX010439937.1, read on the forward strand.
GGGGAAATCCTTTCATGCTGTAAGACTAGGAAGCACATATCTAGTAATTGGCCAACCTTAGCACATAGCTAATCAACAAATATTTACAAGAATAAAATAAAACAAGGATGGAAGGTGGTAATCCTAACACATAGCCAATAAAAAACACTTTTCAAGAAGAAAGGCATAAGACATCAAAGAACCAGTTATCTTAGGTAAAAAGCAAATCAACATGGATTTACAAGAAGAAACACATAAGACTTCATAGAACTGTGTTGCATAGATCAGAGATGATACACCAAGGTATAACATGGATTCCTTCATAATAAAAATGCAACATAGGAGAGATCCAGATTCAATTTATTAGGTCCAAACCAATGGGTTTCAAGATGCATGGGTGACATGAGACATAAGATGGTAAGGTCAATGGAGGTGGAGCCAAAATAAGGTTGTGATCCATGCGATAATCAATAAAAATACTAGATAATGATATGTGCTTAAAACAATAGCTACTTCTATACATTAAGCTATACAAGATTCCTACTCATCATTGCTCATTAGAAAACAAATTACTTATATACATTAAGCTATACAAGATTCCTACTCACCATTCTCATTAGAAAACAACAAGTGTAAAGTACCATTTAGTAACAACTAGTACAATCCAATATAGATCATATAATCCATAAAACATCGTCTAAGAATGCATCTGCTACAATCAACATAATGATAAGGAATCATCTCAAGGAAATGTTATGGAAACTGATACAAAATATCTCAACAATAAATAAGTAACATTGCTTTGACAATTTTCCCTGCTCATGCAAAAATGATCTCATCCTTGATATGCTTAGCAAAAAAAGGGTTATCACCCCATACCTATGGTGGTATAATAGTAACAATATTGATGTAATGAGCATGTGCGAGGCTTTGATGTCCATTAGACCATTTTCTTCTCAAAATGTTGAATTTTTTGTCTTTACTGGAAAATACCTTAATGTGCCACTGAAAAGGATTTTCATAAATGCAAGTGTAAAGGAAAGCACAAACAACACCAACGCTATAGAACAAACCCATATTCCTCTCCTCCAAAGTGAAAGAGCCAACTACTAGCACTACTTGACCTCCCAAGGATTGCATGGAGGCAGAAACTTAATCCCCTTAGTAAGTTTGAGTTTGGAAAGAAAATAATTGGGGAAGTGGGTGCGAGATTGTTTATGATATCAAGGGTTGTTCTACTTGCTTTTACAATTGCTTAGCTGGATCTTGGTCCAAGAATTACAAGGTAATGGTTGAATTTTTTTAAGCATGTGAACTTACAGTGGGGAAGCCAATTAGAATATGGCATTTGACTGTTGGTATTGTTGTGCAGATCAGGTCGAGCCTGGAGAAAATCAATTTGGCGGTAGTTGAGAAAATTGAAACCATTATGAAAAAAATAAAATTCTATGAATGGGAATTGAAGTTGTCTTCACAAAATCCAGTTCATCGAGTCTCTCATTGTTTGTGTGTTTTTGACATTTATAATACATTCACATTTATATACAACCATGTGAAATGATATTGGATCAAAAATGAATTCAATTACTACAATTTTAGTAGCAAAAGAGAAGGTATTTAAGCATTTTCTTTATTTTTAAACAACACTTGCAAATGAACCTTTGCTATTGAAAATTTTACTATAGACAATCCTCATGTTTGTAGAATAAAATTACACTTTTGTAGAGTTCATGCACAACCAATGCCTAGGCCCTACACAATTCATTGGACACCTTTGGCTTATTCTACTTCTACTTTGCAAAAAATCACTACACTTGTTATATGAAAATATGAAAAATGAATATAATGTATTGGAAACAATGAATTTAAAGTGATAATGCAAAATAAAATTATGCTAAAATGAAACTTTTTACTGAATAGTGAAATGGTACTTTGAGATCCATTATAATGCACAAGCAATTTGTAGGCACACCATTGTCAGATAAAGAATTTGTTTTGGACGATGTAACCTCTTATAGTTCTAGGATATCATGTGCAGTGTCTCAACAAAACACAAGGTAAGAGCTCTAAGTAACTACTAATAGGTTGGTTGTATCTCGTGTGAAAAACAACCCATAAAAGTCATCATTGGCCATTCAATCACCATAGCTTTTGATAGAGAATAGATTAAAATAGGACATATCCATTGTGAAAACCCCAAAATTTCACAAAAAAGTAAAATTTTGAAATAACATAAAATGCTGAGACTGCAGTTTATTAACAGCTAACTGTTAGCAATAAAAGAAACATTTAATAGATTAGTTTGCATAAACTCAATTATGTTAACTCAGCAATTTTCTTATTAACACAATCTTAAGTTTGACTTGTGCATTAATTCTACATTTGGTTTACCGACGAGTTCTATTTATGACAGTAGGTGGAATATGACTTTGAATTCCGGGGCTTACTTAGTATTTATGCTAACGTAGATGGATTACTTGTTCTTACAGGTTTACAAGTATGAATGACCGAGTATCATTTTTAAATTCATAAAGCATCCTGCAATATTTCTATTTGCAATTAATAAGCTTAGATTATAAGCTGTTGTAATCCAACCTACTTCCGTAAGGTAACATAGTTTGTTTTCTTCTGTTGCTATTGTAAATGAAGTTCAGATGATTGTATTTCTTCCTGTAGAGTATGTAGCGACAATACTACTTCCTTTGGTTTTGAAAAGTTTAATTTATCTGCTTGATAATATTTATTTCATTATGCATACCTTATCAATTCTATATTACATTTCTTGTATTAAGTTCTATCTAACAACGACTTCCAGGGTTGGTGTTTTTCTTATGGAGCCAATCTTTTCATCTTATGTTAACCTCAGTAATTTGGTAAAAACGTAAAACTATATTCTAAGTAATGAGAAATTGCCACAACTTCTAAGATAAGATCTCATGGATCTGTATTAAGTAAAAGAGTTCATAGGAAAATGTTCTTACATTTCACTTTGCCATTACACAGTTTGCTAACAAAACTTTGCTAGTTTCTAAGATTTATAAATATGCATAAACTATTTGTTTATCGACATAAAAGGTTTTATTAATGTTGCATTTGCATAATACTTATGATCCTACTCAAAACGATGCTATGCAAAGTACTCAAGTTGAATGTTGTGTAATAATTTATACCACCATGAAAAGAATTGGAACTAATAGATAGTTATTCTTACACCATTAACTAGACTGTTTATAAGACAATGATTTCATAATCATCTTAAAATACTATTGATAACAACTTAGTTATTACACTACCTATATCATAATGATGATATTACTATATAAGATTTGATGAGTTGTAACAAAAAAAAGGGTTAATACCTATATAGGGATTATGCTTATTACTACGATAAATGTTTATATAATCTTTTAACACCTCCACAAGTTAATTATTAGTGCAAACTTACAATAGAGAAATATGATTCTCACGAGATTTACTAGCAAAATCTCGTATCATTGCTTACCAATAAAATATGCAAGGTTTCTTTTGGGTCACGAGGATATAAGGTTATAATATGTGTTATGTCAACGTTATCATAACGTTGCATACCCATGCCAATAATGAGCTATGCACCAAATGTTAAAACTATTATTGTATGATTTGAAACCCATGCAAACTATAATGTTGTTTGATGAAATCATTTGGGAGATTAATTGATTATTATGGATCGTAGGTGACTATGGAAAGTCGACCCACTGCATGATTATATTGATGTGGCCACGTGGAAATTCCTTGGCCATGCACTAGTTGCATAAATAGTTGTCAACCCTAACCCTTGGCTTATTCGAATTCCAACATTTGCGTTGGCCCTTTGGGCTACTCTACAAGCTCCCATGGCGGCCGTGAGTGGAAACTAGTTACAGGGGCTCCAACGCTGGTGTTTGTCGTGTCTTACTCCCTTGAGCTAGGTTCTGTTGCTCGCATCCACTGTGATTTCTTTATTTTGGTCAGAGTTCACTGCCCTCCTTGCACATGGCTTTAAGGCCCACCTGTAACTCCTTTTTCTGCCCTTCTATTGTGGTCTGTCATTGGTGAAATCTTGAGCTTATTGTGTGTGTTTGTGAAACTCCTTCGTCGTAGGGTTTTGGAGTTTATATTTCCTGCTTGTATGTTGGTGACAGTCTGACTCCATGCCTGTTGACTCCTTCGCAACAATTTCTCAGACTACACCCCTGCTATTAGTGTGAAAAGCACCAGAGTCCTGTCGTCTCCATCCTCGGCGAGAATGAGGGTTTGGCTCTTTTTAACGTTGGTTGTGTTCTTGTTATTCATCTGAGGTTCCATCGTTTTCACTTCCAGATGAAGTAAGTAAAATAAAATTAAGAGCTATTACTATTTACGGTTCCTTCCTGCATAAGGGTTTTTGAATTTTAAATAACTCTGATCTTTTACAATGCAGGTTGGCTCGTCTCCAAAGTTGACAGTCGTGCTGCACAGATGGCTCCACAAATAGTCCACGATAAGCTCTAGTTTTGAACATCGTTCTCCCTGCTTGTACATACTTTTGTAGTTGGAAGAAGTCTCGGCCGTGTTGCACCCAATATGGGGTTTCTATTCGTCAATTTTAAAGTTTTTGCTTTGGTTTAAACCCTTGCTTTTTGCAAGGTGACTTTGGCTTTAAGTGTGTCTTGTAATGCTCTCCTCTTGCTTTAGTGAAGAACTTGTAGTTTTGTAATATTATGTTAATACTTGTTCATACTCTAAAACAAGATATAGGTGCTTTGCTCTTAGCTAAGTTTTTGTACTAGGTTAATGTTTTGACTTACATTCATCATTCGGGTTCATTGATATAATGTGAATATATTTTTAAGACAGTCTGTCTTCAGCTTTCATTCATTTTCATTTATGTACTTTTATTTTATCTCTGTGTGAATGAATTAAATTCCTCATGTTAATACTTATATAAAAAGAATTTAAGTTAATTACTTATCCTAGGTTACAGCTGTAATGGTTTTTGCATATTAAATAATACTCGGTAACTTTGGCTCAGAATTACGAGCTAGGGATTTTACCCTATTTAACTTGTAGGATAATAATTCCTTTATTGTTTTTAATTATTTTAGGTTACTGTTAACAATATTTAAAACTATTCCAGTGACTCAAGGATTTCCTAAGTTAGGGTTTTTATGAAAGTAATCTCTGTTTCTTTTTAAAGATTCCTTCAGTTTGTTTTAAATCAGTTCTTAATTTGTAAACAAAAATGTTGAGTTAATCCTATTATCTGTAAGTACTATAATTTATTAAACTTTTAATTGTACATACAGTTTGTTAATAAAGACTGTGACCAGTCTGTATTAGTTTAATTCGTTCAATAGTATTATATTTTATTAGCTTAACTATTTACATTTAAATTACTAGGAATTGAAATAAGGGTTTCGACCCTGTCATTACTCCTTCACAAGTATAATCTGTTTGTAAAAGTTACAGGACAATTCCTCGTTAAAATACTTATTTAATTTAACATAAGTTACTATTGTATCTTAGTTGTTTTAATTATATAAAAAATGTTGTTGGAGCTAAATAATTCTTTGTTAAGATATTCTTTATCTTTAGATTAATTTGTCTTTTAGAATTTATTTATGTTACTAAACCCTACCTAGGGTTCGAATAGTTGCAGGATAAGTTCGTTGTTGTTATCAGTATAGAAATAAACTAAAAGAACCATACTTAATTCCTTGCTTAACATAATAAGATAAGAATTATATCTGAGTTGTTTCTATTTCCTCTGTTTCAGGTTAATAGTACAGTTTACAAAATAAAGTACTGTGTAAAAGAAATAATTTACCTACTTGAACAACTCGTCAATATAATACATTGCTATCATTAAAAATAATATGGCTATTTATTTTCTAGCATTATTATTATAGCAGTCTGGTTTAAACAATAAACTTAACTAGGCAGATTAATATTCTTTTCTGAAAATAACTATCTACAGAATATAAATGATTCCAATACTCTGAAATACATAATAACTCTATTCGTATAAGATTTATTTCTTATCCTTCATCTATTTTAAAATATATTGCCTGTGCTAGAGTACGGTCTGGTCCATTTCAGACATGAAAAAACATAGGTAGGATTTTTTTTCATCAACTAGAGATTCAACATTTCAAATAACTTAAGGATTACAATCTCTATCAGTTCACTACTAAACATTTAAACATCCATTAATCATTCAATTTCACATATAAACTTTAAACACAACAATATAAAAGACTGTAGAACCTGTTTAAGCTAGACAACAATAGCGTTGGGAGGCCATTCCTCCCTACCAACTCCTAGAGAGCACTCAAACAATGTCTCCTCAGGACCCCCGAGCCTGTTCCTGGTCTCCTTGGCTGAGAACTAGTGGAGCATCAACAAAATACTAGTCCAATGACTCAGTAATATATCTACACTCATCAGTAAGATTCTTCAGCTGAAAAGTTGCACTAGATCAATATCTGCAGTTTACCTCTCAAACACCTTCCACAAATTCCCTTCCCATTGAAATCCTTTGAAGTACATTCACCTGAATGATTCTCTTCTTGGAATGAGCAGCCTTAGCTCTCTTCAATGGGAATTTTTATTAAGATTGCCTAGGTATTTTTGGGTTAGTTGTCATTAATTGAGCCACTTGCTCTGATCCCACTTTCTTTGGGGATCATGACCCCAAATGTAGGGAGGTTTCCACCTGCAACATTGGAAGTGTTTGAGGATGCTGCCACTTGTCTATTTTCTCTCCACCCAGTCTCCTCCACCAACTTGACCAGTAAACACTCTTTTAATAGCTCTCCCAAGATGTTGTCTCCACTTTTATTTATTTATAATTAAAATATTCAAAATTAAATTCAACATCCTTGACTCTCTTGAGTCATTAATTACAACTTAGCATAAAATTTAACATATCGTCTTGAAATAAGATAATATTATTTTTGCAAAATTGGGGTATGTGACATACACACCCCCTTATAATATAACATCGTCCTCGATGTTATTTATTCTTCATCCTCATAATTCCCCTGTAATAGAATTGGATATGCATCTCACATTTTACTTTCCAATTTCCAGGTGCCTTCCTTTGGACTAAGGTGCTTCCATTGCACCTTCACATGTCCAATGGTGCGGTTCTGAAGTGTGATCTCCCTTCGCCCGAGGATACAGTCTGGTTCCATCAGAAAATATCCTTCTGGTTCCACCTATACATCATTCCAATTAACAACATGAGTAGTATCATGAACATATTTCTTTAAAACAGAAATGTGGAAAACATTATGTACTCTTAAATTTGGTGGTAATGCTAATTGATAAGCTACTTGTCCAATTCTAGACAGAATTTCAAATGGACCACAATAATGAGGTGCCAACTTCGCACAACTCCCCAGTCTCAAAGAGCTCTTTTTGGGCCTTACCTTGATGAACACATGTTCACCTACCTGAAACTCCTTTGGAGTTCTTTTTAAGTCTCACTTAAGTCTGCTTGACTTTTCTGCCGATCCTATGCTACTTTCAGATTTCCCTGCACTTGTTTTACAATTTCTTCCATTTCTTTTAACAGTTCTGTACCTAATACCAATCTATCCACTGGATTACTCCAAGAGATAGGAGTATTACATTTTCGTCCATATAAAATTTCAAAAGGACTAAATCTGGTTGATGTCTGATAATTATTATTATAAGCAAATTCTACCAGATGTAAATAGTCCTCCCATTTACCTGGTTGTTCTTTCACATACATTCTTAATAGATCTTTTAATACTTGATTTACCCTTTCAGTTTTTCCATCTGTTTGAGGATGGAAATAAGTACTAAAATTTAATGTAGTGTTTAACCTTTTAAACAAAGACTTCCAAAAGTTTCCTGTGAATTTATGATCTCTATATGAGATTATGACTTTTGGTACTCCATGCAATCGAAAAAAAAAATTTAGAAAAATATCAGCTATGTTTGCAGCTTTATAAGTAGTTTTAATAGGTATAAAGTGAGTTGTTTTGCTTAACTTATTAACTACTACCATAATAGAATCATTCTGATTTTGATTTTTAGGAAGTCCAGTAATAAAATCTAGACTAATTATCTCCCATTTCCAGCTAGGAATGGGTAATTGCTGAAGCAAACCAGCTGGGTGTTGATGTTCAGTTTTTACTTATTGACATTCAAGACACCTAGCAATATATTCTGCTACTTCATTTTTAATATTCGGCCAGAAATACTCTTTTCTTAACGTGGTTATAGTCTTTTGATAACCTGGATGACCTGAATATGGAGTTTTATGAATTTCATCCAGAATTAACAGCTTAACTTTAGGTACATTAGGTACATACATTCTATCTTTATACAGTAAAAATCCCTTTTCATTTAAACTGTAACCTTTAATTAAGTTTTCTGTTGGATTTTTTTATTTTTAACTTGCAAACTTAGGTAAATTTCATCTTGTTCTATTCCTTGTTTAAACTGTTCATCCAATTCTGTAGCATAAGTGCGGATAGCTGCTGTAAAATTCAGCCTTGCATTCCTACTTAATGCATCAACAACTTTATTTTCTTTACCTTTTATATGCTGAATTTCAAAATCATACTCGCTTAAGAAAGCTAACCACCTAGCTTGTCTGGCATTTAAATTTGGATGATCTAAAAAATACTTCAATCCTTTATTGTCAGTCATTAAAATAAATTTTTTGCCAATTAGGTGATGTCGCCACATCTTTAAGGCATGTATTACCGTTGCTAATTCTAGATCATATGTTGCATAATTATTTTCATGAACTTTTAACTTTATAGACTCATAGGCAATAACATGCCCTTCTTGAGTCAGAACACCGCCTAAGCCATCATTACATGCATCAGTGCACATTACAAATTCTTTATTAGGATTCGCTATTCTTAAAATAGGTGCGTTGTTTAATAAAGTTTTAAACTTTTTAAAGCTTTCTTCACATTTCTGATTCCAGTCAAACTTATTTCCCTTCTTCTGCAAGGAAGTTATTGGATTTGCAATCCTCGAAAAACCTTCAATGAACCTTCAGTAATAACCGGTAATGCCCATGAAAGATGGAACATTTGTCACATCCTTAGGAACTGGCCAATCTTCGATTGCCCTTATCTTTTCACGATCTATGGAAATTCCTTCCTTGGTCACCACATGACCTAAATACTGAATCTTATCCTTGAAGAAATCACATTTACTAAACTTTGCGAAGAGTTGATGATCTCGCAACTCTTGCAAAACAATTTTTAGATGTTCTTTATGTTCTTCTTCATTTTTTGAATAGATTAGAATATTGTCGATAAATACGACCACAAACTTATCTAAATACTTATGCATAACATTGTTCATTAAACACATGAAAATAGCTGGGGCATTGGTAAGCCCAAATGGCATTACGTTGAAATTTGTAATGACCATATCTAGTTCTGAAAGCTGTCTTAAAGATGTATTCATCTTTAATCCTTACTTGATGATATCCAGACCTTAAATCTATTTTCAAAAACACTGTGGTTCCACGTAGTTGATCAAAGAGATCTATGCGGGGCAACAGATATCTATTTTTGATGGTCATCTTGTTTAACTGACGATAATCTATGAAAAGTCGCATAGTTCCGTCCTTCTTCTTAACGAAGATGATAGGTGCCCCCCAGGGAGAAACACTTGGTCAAAGATACTTTTTATCAATTAATTCTTTTACTTGAGATTTTAATTCATTAAGTTCGAGTATGTTCATTCGATAAGGGGCCTTTGAGCTGGGTACTGCACCCGGTAGCAGCTCAATGGTGAAATCCAATTCCCTTTTCGGAGGTAATCCCGAAATCTCTTGTGGGAATACATCAACATATTCTCTTAAGACTGATATGTCTTCCAATTTTAACTTATCTGTTTTAATTAAACTTTCCTCATCAGTTATTTTTACTGCATAAGCTTTACATCCCTTCCTAACAAATCTCTTAAGTTGTAGGGCAGAAATCTGCCTTATGGTGGTTTTTCTAGGGATTCCTTTAACACTTACTTTTTTTCATCACTATTTAAACATGTGAAAGTTTTATCATAATAGTTTAGAATTAATCTATGTCGTTCTAACCAATCCATACCAATCAACAAATCATAAGAACCAAGAGGCAAAATGTTAAGCTTAACAACAGTTTCAAAATTATCCATAACTATTACACATTCTTTAACAAAACAATATACTTTTCTTTTAGCACCAGTGGCTAACTGAACTAACCATGAATTCTCAAAATTTTCAACAGATAACTTACATTTTTCTACTATTTGAGGTGCAATATAACTGAGACTAGCTCCTGGATCAATCAAAATAGTTACAGGGGTCTGATTTATCATACCTTCTACTTCCACCATGGAAGTCTGATATTCAGCTTGTCGATTCTCTAAGGTTGCGTTGATTCTAGGCATGCTCCTTGCTAGTTCCCCAACGGTCATCTCCTCCTGTATAATATGAATATTGCTAACAGTCTTCTTCTAGTTTGAACAGACTGAAGCATAGTGTGGGCCATTACACTCCCAGCACTTGATAGGATCTTTGTGCTCAAAGTTCTTGGTAAAATTTTCATGATTATTTGCAAATTCCTTACCTTTAGAATTATTCTGGTTGTTGGGTGTATTGTTCTTATTTTTTGGAAGTTCTTGTTATTAGGATAATTTCTGGCCTTATTTCTCTTATATTTTCTATTAGGCACAAAATCCTTCTTCTTTTGTTCAAACTGATTATTATTTTTCTTAGCCTTCTAGTTGGCCAAGCTTTCTTTCTTCTGATTCTGCTCAAAACAGAAGTTAGCTTTTCTCATAGCTTCTTCCAAGGCCTTTGGGTTATCGTATTCAATTCTATCCTTAATATGATAAGGTAAACAGCTGAGGAAATGTCGTACCTTTGGTTTCTCATCTACAAGGTATGGTACATACCTAAGTAGACTTAAGAACTTGTTGTTCAGATCTTTCATTGTCATGGATCCTAACTTCAGCTCATAAAATTCCTTTGCCCTTTCCTCATAATATTGCTTAGACAGAAATTTCTTTTTGAAATACCTCTTAAAGGTACTCCAGTTTAAATTTTTCTCTTTTATTCCCTTAACTCTTTTCAAGTCCTGCCACCAAATGTCAGCCTTTCCTGAGAGGTTGTAAATAGCCATTCTAGCCTTTAACTGGTTAGAATAGTTATATATTTGGAAGTACTTCTTCATCCCAGATAACCAGGATTCAACTTCCTCCCTCTTCTCAGTATCTCCATTAAGGGTTGGTGGTTTTATCTTTTTGAATTCCCCAAAAATCTCCTCGTAAGGTTTGTATTTCCTCTTTTTAGTGTACTGATTATCATCACTACTGTCACTAGTAGAATGGTAATTCCGTTGTTCACCAAACACTTCAGAAGATGAACTACTTTAAGTTTTATTATGTTTCATTTTTTTAGATTTACGCTGATGACTTGTATCTTTTGATTCTGTTCTTCTACCCCTACCCTCAGTTTGAAACTTTTCAGTTAGGATCTGGTTAAGCTCTTCTTAAGCCCTCAGAATCCTTTCATTTTCTCGCTTTACAGACTCCATTTCAGTTTTTAGGTCCTTTACAGTTTGTAACCATTCTGAGGAATTGGTGGTTAAATCCTATGGTATAGGATCTCTTGGTATATTTCCTGTTTCAGTAACTGGAGATTCCTCCTTTGCATACTCTTCTAGCCTTTCCATACCTGTCTGTTAAACTTCAGAAAACAATTCTCTGTTGGATAACATTTAAAAGAAAAATATGTCAGCATAATAATTCAGTTTACTGTTTCTTAAAAGCTAGTTGGGCTTCATCAAGGCCTATGTTTGAACCTTGTGCTCTGATACCACATGTCAAAACCCCAAATTTTCACAAAAATTTAAAATTTTGAAATAACATAAAATGCTGAGACTGCAGTTTATTAACAGCTAATGGTTAGCAATAAAAGAAACAGTTAATAGATTAGTTTGCATAAACTCGATTATGTTAACTCAGTAGTTTTCGTATTAACACAATCTTAAGTTTGACTTGCGCATTAATTCTACATTTGGTTTACTGATGAGTTCTATTTATGACAGTAGGTGGAATCTGACTTTGAATTCTGGGGCTTACTTAGAATTTATGCTAACATAGATGGATTACTTGTTCTTACAGGTTTACAGGTATGAATGACTGAGTATCGTTTTTAAATTCATAAAGCATGCTGCAATATTTCTATTTGCAATTAATAAGCTTAGATTATAAGCTGCTGTAATCCAACCTACTTCCGTAAGGTAACACAGTTTGTTTTCATATGTTGCTATTGTAAATGAAGTTCAGATGATTGTATTTCTTCTTGTAGAGTATGTAGCGACAGTACTACTTCCTTTGGTTAACAATTTAATTTATCTGCTTGATAATATTTATTTCAATATGCATACCTTAGCAATTCTATATTACATTTCTTGTATTAAGTTCTATCTAAGAACGACTTCCAGGGTTGGTGTTTTTCTTATAGAGCCAATCTTTTCATCTTATGTTAACCTTAGTAATTTGGTAAAAACGTATAACTATATTCCAAGTAATGAGAAAATGCCACAACTTCTAAGATAAGATCTCATGGATCTGTATCAAGTAAAAGAGTTCATAAGAAAATGTTCTTACATTTCACTTTGCCATTACACAGTTTGCTAGCAAAACTTTGCTAGTTTCTAATATTTATAAATATGCATAAACTATTTGTTTATCGACATAAAAGGTTTTATTAATGTTGCATTTGCATAATACTTATGATCCCACTCAAAACGATGCTATGCAAATTACTCAAGTTGAATGCTGTGTAATAATTTATACCACCATGAAAAGAATTGGAACTAATAGATAGTTATTCTTACACCATTAACTAGACTGTTTATAAGACAATGATTTCATAATTATCTAAAAATACTATTGATAACAACTTAGTTATTACACTACCTATATCACAATGATGATATTACTATATAAGCTTTGATGAGTTGTAACAAAAAAAAGGGTTAATACCTATATAGGGATTATGCTTATTACTACGATAAATGTTTATATAATCTTTTAACATCTCCACAAGTTAATTATTAGTGCAAACTTACAATAGAGAAATACGATTCTCACAATATTTACTAGCAAAATATCGTATCATTGCTTATCACTAAAATATGCAAGGTTTCTTTTGGGTCACGAGGATATAAGGTTATAATATGTGTTATGTCAACGTTATCATAACGTTGCATACCCATGCCAATAATGAGCTATGCACCAAACGTTAAAACTATTATCGTATGATTTGAAACCCAATGCAAACTATAATGTTGTTTGATGAAATCATTTGGGAGATTAACTGATTATTATGGATCGCAGGTGAGTATGGAAAGTCGACCCACTGCATGATTATATTGATGCGTCCACGTGGAAATTCCTTGGCCATGCACTGGTTGCATAAATAGTTGTCAACCCTAACCCTTGTCTTATGCAAATTTCGACATTTGTGTTGGCCCTTTGGGATGCTATGCAAGCTCCCAGGATGGCTGTGAGTGGAAACTAGTTATAGAGGCTCCAATGCTGGTGTTTGTCGTGTCTTACTCCCTTGAGCCAGGTTCTGTTGCTTGCCTCCACTGTGATTTCTTTATTTTGGTCAGAGTTCATTGCCCTCCTTGCACATGGATTTACAGCCCACCTATAACTCATTTTTCTGCCCTTCTATCGTGGTCTGTCATTGGTGAAAGATTGATCTTATTGTGTGTGATTATGAAGCTCCTTCATCGTAGGGTTTTGGAGTTTAGTTTTCCTGCTTGTATGTTGGTGGCAGTCCGACTCCATGCTTGTTGACTCCTTTGCAGCCATTGCTCAGGCTTACCTACACCCCTGCTGTTAGTGTGAAAAGCACCAGATTCCCGTCGTCTCCATCCTCGGTGAGAATGAGGGTTTGGCTATTTTTAACGTTGGTTGTGGTGTTTTTATTCGTCCGAGGTTCCATCGTTTTCACTTCCAGCTGAAGTAAGTAAAATAAAATTAATATCTATTACTATTTACAGTTCCTTCCTGCATAAGGGTTTTTGAATTTTAAATAACTTTGGTTCTTTTACAATGCAGGTTGGCTCGTCTCCAAAGTTGGCAGTCGCGCTACACAGATCGCTCCACGAATAGTCCACAGTAAGCTCTGGTTTCGAACATGGTTCTCCCTACCTGTATAGACTTTTGTGGTTAGAAGAAGTGTTGACTGTGTTGCACCCAGTATGGGGTTGTTGTTCGTCATTTTTATAGTTTTTGCTTTGGTTTAAACCCTTGCTTTTCGCAAGGTGACTACGGCTTTAAGCTGTGTCTTGTAATGCTCTCCTCTTGCTTTAGTGAATAACTTGCAATTTTGTAATATTATGTTAATACTTGTTCATACTCTAAAACAAGATATAGGTGCTTGGCCCTTAGCTGAGTTTTTGTACTTGGTTAATGTTTTGACTTACATTCGGCCTTCGGGTTCATTGATATAATGTGAATATATTTTTAAGACAGTCTGTCTTCAGCTTTCATTCATTTTCATTTATGTACTTTTATTTTATCTCTGTGTGAATGAATTAAATTCCTCCTGTTAATACTTATATAAAAAGAAGTTAAGTTAATTACTTATCCTAGGTTACAACTGTAATGGTTTTTGCACATTAAATAATACTGGGTAACTTCGGCTCAGAATTACGAGCTAGGGATTTTATCCTATTTAACTTGTAGGATAATAATTCCTTTATTGTTTTTAATTATTTTAGGTTACTGTTAACAATATTTAAAACTATTCCAGTGACTCAAGGTTTCCTAAGTTAGGGTTTTTATGAAAGTAATCTCTGTTTCTTTTTAAAGATTCCTTCAGTTTGTTTTAAATCAGTTCTTAATTTGTAAACAAAAATGTTGAGTTAATCCTATTATCTATAAGTACTATAATTTCTTAAACTTGTAATTGTACATACAATTTGTTAATAAAGACTGTGACCAGTCTGTATTAGTTTAATTCGTTCAGTAGTATTATATTTTATTAGCTTAACTATTTTCTTTTAAATTACTAAGAATTGAAATAAGGGTTTCGACCCTGTCATTACTCCTTCACAAGTATAATCTGTTTGTAAAAGTTACAGGACAATTCCTCGTTAAAATACTTATTTAATTTAACATAAGTTACTATTGTATCTTAGTTGTTTTAATTATATAAAAATGTTGTTGGAGCTAAATAATTCTTTGTTAAGATATTCTTTATCTTTAATTTAATTTGTCTTTTAGAATTTATTTATGTTACTAAACCCTACCTAGGGTTCGAATAGTTGCAGGATAAGTTCATTATTGTTAACAGTATAGAAATAAACTAAAAGAACCATACTTAATTCCTTACTTAACATAATAAGATAAGCATTATGTCTAAGTTGTTTCTATTTCCTCTGTTTCAGGTTAATAGTACAGTTTACAAAAGAAAGTACTGTGTAAAAGAAATAACTTACCTTCTTGAACAAATTGTGAATATAATACATTGCTATCAGTAAAAATATTATGGCTATTTCTTTTCTAGCATTCTTATTATAACAGTCTGGTTTAAACAATAAACTTAACTAGGAAGATTAATATTCTTTTCTGAAAACAACTATCTACATAATATAAATGATTCCAATACTCTGAAATACATAATAACTCTATTCATATCAGATTTCTTTCTTATCCTTCATCTATTTTAAAATATACTGCCTGTGCTAGAGTACGATCTGGTCCATTCCAGACGTGGAAAAACACAGGTAGGATTGTTTTTCATCAACTACAGATTCAGCATTTCAAATAACTTAAGGATTACAATCTCTATCAATTCACTACTAAACATTTAAAAATCCATTAATCATTCCATTTCACATATAAACTTTAAACACAGCAATATAAAGGACTATAGAACCTATTTAAGCTGGACAACAACAGCGTTGGGAGGTCGTTCCTCCCTACCAACTCTTGGAGAGCATTGAAACAGTGTCTCCTCAGGACCCTCAAGCCTTTTCCTGGTCTCCTTGGCTGAGAACTAGTGGAGCAGCAACAAAATACTAGTCCAATGACTCAGTAATATCTTTGCACTTAGCAGTAAGATCCTTCAGCTAAAAAGCTGCACTAGATCACTATCTACAGTTTACCCCTCAAACACCTTCCACAAATTCCCTTCCCATTGAAATCCTTTGAAGTACATTCACCTGAATGATTCTCTTCTTGGAATGAGCAGCCTCAGCTCTCTTCAATGGGCATTTTTATTAAGATTGCCTAGGTATTTTTGGGTTAGTTGTCATTAATCGAGCCACCTGCTCCGATCCCACTTTCTTGGGGGATCATGACCCCAAATGTAGGGAGGTTGCCATCTGCAACATTGGAAGTGTTTGAGGATGCTTCCACTTATCTATTTGCTCTCCACCCAGTCTCCTCCACCAATTTGACCAGTAAACACTCTTTTAACAACTCTCCCAAGCTGTTGTCTCCACTTTTATTTATTTATAATTAAAATATTCAGAATTACATTCAACATCCTTGACTCTGTTGAGTCATTAATTGCAAATTAGCATAAATTTTAACATATTGTCTTGAAATAAAATCAAATATGATAATATTATTTTTGCAAAATTGGGGTATGTGACAGGACCCCTTTCTTCAAAAGGTGCATCAAACCTTTCATAACTTAAATGTAATTATTGATGAATCATCACAATAATTTTTCCCTCCCTTGAAGGCTTTGCAATCAATAGACATTTCACATGGGGAGATAATTGAACTATCACCTCAACCTTGAACGGATCTACCGGAATTCTATTCTTAGATACAATAAAGCTTAGTAATTACCTAGATATGAGATAAAAAAAATCACTTATGAGGATTCAAGTGAATCATCTATATAATAACGACATCTATTGAAATATGCCCTAGATGTTCAAGATGTTAGGCTATCCTTGTGGATCTAGAAGTCAAGTCATAAAGGTAGACATAGAAAATATGTTTTATATCATGAAAGGAATACAACATGTCATACTGAAAAGTAGCTCCAACATTGTTGATCTTGAAAGGAATTTTCCTATATGAAAAGGTGCCCCAAGGACATATAACAATTGTCTTGTGTTGATCATCAAGATGGACTTGAATTTGATTATGACTATAGAAGCCATTCATGAACGAGGATATCTCATTCACTACACATTCATTGATAATTTGATCAATGAAGGGGGCATGCTAATTGTTTGTACATGATTCATTCAAATCCCTACAGTCAGTACAGACTCAAATGATTACTTTTTTAATTGGATACCCATTCAGTTAAGGGCGCTTAGTAGATGAATCTTGCATGGAGCAACTTCTCCACCTATTATTTAATGGTGGCAACCTTTCAAGGATTAATCTATCATATCTTTTTTTGAAGAAGTTTTAAATTGATATATGTTTTAAATTTTGAATCTTATGCTCGACAGTTTTGAGATCTATTCTTGGAATTTCCTCATATGACCAAGCAAAGATATCTTGATATTCTTTAAACATAGAAGTAAATATTTCAACTTCCTAATTGGAATAATCTGATCCAATTAATACATCCTCAGTGACACTGAGATTCATAGAAATATTGATTGGCATGGTATTTGAAATGTTAGCCATGTTTCCCTCCACATACACATTTTTTGTCATAAAGGGTCTACCATACCAATCAATATCTCTAGGTTTGATAATACCCTTTTCATAAATCCTTAGACCATTCATCATAGTAAGAAATGAAAACCATTGATGCATTTCCTTCCAAGGTCTCTCAATCATATACATGGCCTCTAAAATAGCTTCATTAGAAGGAAATACCATATCAAACAAATACTAGTAAGATGAGGATTTGATGGACCAAATGGGCATAGTGTATAGATCATGTTTCTCTACAGACAAAGGAGCACTAGTAGGGTCCACAGTGGCTAATTGAATGAATTGATATGCTAAGTTGGTTGCAGAAAAATTGATGGGGGGCCTAGTATATCCAACCTCTTATAAAGAAATAGAGGAGACTAGCACTGCCCATGGATATTCTAAATAATTCATTCTAAAGAAGCATGTTCTTTTTGTGGGATTAACAGTCTAATGACATTTCATATATCAAGGCGATGTTATCATGAGGGGTGTGTGATTGGGAAGATTAAAGTTTCCCATCAAGGTTGGATACATCCCCCACTCCCATGTTATCCGGATCTCTCATGGGCCTACCCACGGGACATTGGACCTTATTGGAGAAGATTACATTGTTCTACAGTATGATGGTTGGTCTATAGTGATGATCCTTTCTTCGTGAGGAAATCAATAACATGGAATTTCAAAGACAAAAATTCCAACATGGAATATGTCCAACCGTTTCCTAAAATGATGTTGTAATCGATAGAAGAATCAACCACCTCTACTTCTATGGACACAAATTCCCCCCTAGCTCCACCAAACTATAGGGATTATTCCATGAGGCAAGAATAGATGACCATCAACGGATTTTTTCATGGTAGGAAATGATACTATCTTAGGAAATCCTATGTCTTGCCAACATGATAATGGAATCATACAAGTAAAAGCCCCCTCATCCATCACAATCCTAAATATGTTTGACCTTATGGTTGAAACTTGAATCTAAAAGGTAGCAAAGTGGGGAAGATGAGGTTTCCAATTATCCAAGCCAAATTTTATTAGTTGAGCATCCAAAGCATATATAGATATGATATTCGATAATATTGTCATCTTCTATGAGGGGACGCCTTAAAGCACCTCAAAAGTAGACATTGCAAATGGTGCTTGGACCTGGAAAATATTCAACGATGTTATAGTTTTGTGCAACTCAAGCATTGGGGTTATCGATAGACCACTTTAACAAACCTTTTGGCACACATGGCATTATGTCACTAGGCTAACTTCTCAATGTACATATGATATGGAATTTCATATGTGGAAATGTCTTTTCACTTGGATCAAGAATTAGGTGCATTGTGATTACAATCTTTGGTATGGACATTAATTTCTTGTCTGCACATGTATACTTAGGAATTCAATGGGCTTCCCCATTGTGAGGAGGCTCCTTGTTTTTTCCCCTTGTGGAGGTGAATGGTTGTGTGAGACTCACACTACAATTTGTTGGTGTTGTGGAGAGGTAAAGGATTAGTCGGAGCAACATTTTGCTGCTGAGTGAACAAACGCTCAACTACCTTCAACTTGGGGCATTGAAGGTATCATGGCAATAGGAAATAATTGGTATTTTATATCATCTTTGAAAAACAAGGAATGCAAGCAATTTTACAAATGCATGGCACAACACAAAGTTTAACTAGCATAATCGTTCTCTAATCCATGTCGATTCAGGCTTACAAATCTATGAGCATGTTGAATGTACAACATTAGGGGACATTCTCTATACTTCTGTGGTATCAAGTCAGAAACTTGTGCTGTATCAAGTTAAGGAATTGTGTGGTGTCAAGTCAGGACATTGTGTTGTATCAAGTCCTATCTATGTCCTCATGTATTGAGGCGGGATGCTTGTACTGTAATCTTGTGTTGTATCAAGATTGGAGTCTTGTGTTGTATCAAGACTGCAGACTTGTGTTGTATCAAGGCTGGACTTTTGTTTTATCAATTCAAATGGTTCTCATAGACGATTCCCTATGAGATGGATCTCCTTAACTAGATATGGTTTTGTGTTGTATAAAGACTGGGGTCTTGTGTTGTATCAAGACTTGAGACTTGTGTTGCATCAAGTCATGAGGATATACTATGCGATGTATTACTAGTCATGGCCACTAAGTTCTATAAGTCTCCTCTAGGGATTAGCTACCCCTAGAGTGAATTAATTTAGCATATGACTATATGACCCAGGGTGATACATATGATCATTAGTATGGAACAATTCTTTTGAGTATGATATCATCAGATGAATAATTAATTAATACACATATGTACCATGCAGTGTTTAATTAATGATAATGAGATAAATCATAGAGAGATAAAATGAATTTGAATTGCACATGTATGCCTCAAGTGAACTCAAATTATGAAGGCCTCAATTAAGCCAAAGTTGTAAATAAAGGATGTGTCGATTAAAGAAGGAACATCTCCTTGATTCATGCAAAGTGTTTATGCATGGGTGACACTAATTGTGAAGTACCAAATACTTTCAGTTAGTCTCCTAAAATTATGGTCATGCATTCAGTTGAAGATTGACTTCAGTTCAGTCAATTCACAATCAGTTCAATCACTTCACACTCAGTTCAGATATCTCACATTCAGTTCATGTCAGTTAGCATCCAATTAAACCTAAATAAAGAAGGAGGGCACATATCTTGTGCACGCAAGAGAATCTGAAGTGTCAGTTGGGTGCTAAGTTTAAGAGGGTGCTAATGTATGCATGAGAGGATTTCTAGTGCATGCTGCTCTTAGTGAATGTTCCATGTATGATCTCAATGTGTTTACTTAGCCTCCAATTCGCCCCCTTCTGCATGCTAGGTTGTTTTGTCTTGTTATTAATATGTGAGACATATGACAAGTTCAATACAGTTTGCACTCAGTTGTTTTTGCAGGGTTGCTTTGGATCTCTCTTCTCTATTGTTGTGGTGACATCTATTATTGGGAAAACTGCTCTTGTGTTGTAAATCATTCTTTGCAAATCTATATATCATACACAAATAATTGTTGGGTTTTTCATCCTCCTTATTTGGAGGGTTTTCCCAGGTTACATCTTGTCTCTTATGGTGATTTCTTTATGTTGTTGATTTATTCTTGAATATTCACATATTGATGATATAAAGAATGATATGTGGTTGATTTAAAGATTCATAGATGGATGATATAAACTTGATTATGTGGCCGATAAAAAGTTGATCATGTGGTTGGTTTAAAGTTTCTTAAAGTGTTGAAATTATTTCATAAAAGTTTTGAAGTTCAAGCAGCCCCAATTTTGCTCAAACATTAACAGAGAAAACATAGATGGTGGAGATGGAAGTAGCACATTTGGATGAGATTATGGACTAGACTAGACTAGTGCAACTTGTACCATGGGCATAGTTCCTCTTGAAGGGAACAATTTGGATAATTATGCACTCTCCATAACTTTAGGTGGTTGTTGACCTCATCATAGAGCACTTTGAGCAATAAGAGATCTTTAAGAAAGGTGAAGAAGGATGTGTTCCCTAGTTAGGACTCCTAAAATTCTTTGGTTGAGAATTTTTTAACTATCCATTTGCCCATATATAAACTAGAGAATCTCAATGAACACCAAGCAACAAAATAATGGATGGGAACCTCGACCTAAATACAAAGATACTCTTCTCACATCAAGTTTAATTCCAACATCTTTGTGATGCAATCATTTGTGACCAACATGTTTACTCGTGGTTATTTATTTCTATCTTAAACATTATGATTTATTATAACTAGTAACTAGTTAGTGTATGCCTTGTGTGGGAAGTCTTACTAACCTAATTTTTTTTTCTCACAACATTAGCTTGGAGTGGAACTCTCTACAACATCTATGATTTATTCTAACTAGTAACTAGTTAGTGTATGCCTTGTGTGGGAAGTCTTACTAACCTAAAAAAATTTCTCACAACATTAGCTTGGAGTGGAACTCTCTACAACATCTTTTCTATTTTATAAAATAGTTATATCATTGTTTTATTGCACCCATAGGAACATTCATTGGGTGAAATGCGTTACCATTTGTAACACATGTTGGTTACAAGTAATTAACTATTACAAAATATAATGTAGACTCACAATTAAAAGTAAAAGTAAAGATATATAATAAATTGAACAACAAACCTAAATACAATGACTAAATATACCCATATTAAATTCTACAACCTAGTGTTTAACTATATTGTAATGTTGTCCACATATGGTGGCCCAATATAATATTTTACAAAACTGAAAATAAATTAATTACATCTATATGTGTTTAGATATTATGTCAGATTTTGGGATTCCTTGAGCATATCAACAAGATTAACCCGAGCATAAAAAGTGTACAACAGGGATTCATTTCATGATATTTATCGTGTTATGCTTAAATACATCTTGATTAAGATTTAAATAGGCTTTAGTTAAGTGGTGGTTAAAGAAAGGGGTACCAATAATAGTGTTTTTTTATTAAATAATATTTTTTTATGTTTATATTGATTAGTTTAACATTTATATTATACCATATATGTATAATTATAACTATCTTGTGTCTATGCTTATTATGTGTAGTTAAGGAATTTGTTTATAAGATGAATTATAGGGAGAGTAATTAGTTACATATATAACCATGTGTCATGCTTGTAACATTATTAAATTAAATTAAATTAATGACATTAAAATGACAAACTAAAAATGATAAATTATTATGTAAAATTTTCTTTAAAGCCTAAAATTCTATAATAAAAGTCTTCACCTTTTTCTAAGATAAATTAAAATAAATCTATGCTAATCTAATAATGAAGTCTGGATCATTTTACATTTAAAAATATTTATATTTAAGAGCAAATATTTTCACAATAAATTGTTATTATGTAAGAGTTTGTTGCAGCTGCAACGTTTTCCCAATTTTTTTAAAATTTTGGACCCTCCTTGTAAATTTTATCTTGCCTGGATCTGTTTTGATTGCTGAACTTTGTTGTTC